>BJBW01004128.1:71404-88326 GCA_004320125.1 Scolopax mira | reverse complement strand
CCAGATCCCTCTGCAGAGCCTTTCTACCCTCCAGCAGATTAACACTCCTACCCAACTTGGTGTCGTCTGCAAATATGCTGAGGGGAGCATGCAAGGAACCCTGCTGTATTCAGATGCTATCTAGTCTATGTTTGGCCACAAGCATCCTTTCTAACCTACCGCATATACACAAACATAAGCCTGTTTTTCTCTTTTTCTATTTGCTTTTTTAAAGGAAGGTAATTTCATGCTTAAGAACTTAATTTTCTTGAGTGTTTTGCTGTTAGCGTATCATCAGTATGCTCCTCCTGGGGTTGGCAAATTTGAACAGGAAATTCAATTTGGGTTACCCACACAGCCCAGAGTACCCTAGGCCAGCCACCAACCTTGTTTTAACATGATTAAAATTTGATTTCTTTTAGACAGTAATAATGGTCCCAAACATCATTAAGGATTTATTAAGATGTTTTGATAGTAAAGTAGAGACCTAAAGAAAATAAATGACCTCCTTAGTTGAATCATATTTAGAATTATTCTAAAAACCTCCTTTGGAACAACAATGCAACTATCTGAAAAGTACATTTTCACCTTAAAATTCTCCTTTGCTACAGTGTCTACAGAATAGGTGACAACAGTTGAACTGGTAGTATGCTGACACTGCTGCCTGTCATCCAGGCTGATGCTCTCTTATTTATATTCTCCTGTCTTGTCTCTTCCTCTTATACCTAAGCTATAAAATCTTGGACTGGCTTTTTGTTCCATATGTGTTAGAATCTGGCACTGAGGGTCTTGTTCTGTGCCTAGGGCTCCTGAGCACTGTCCTAATGCTAATAGATTGTACAAATAATGATGCGTTCTCAAATCTGCTTTAAATAAAGTTAGGGAATTCTTACATTTAAATGATGGAACTTTTCTATACCCATATGGGCAGAATATGAGGTCATACATTTGACTAGTTTTCTATGCCAGCTGTGTCCCAAATATAGGAAGGATGGTACTTATCAGACTGAATCAGGTGGCAGGTGATGACTGGGAGGAACAGTAGGATTCTAGTCCTTACCCATCAGTGTATGGCCAGTGGTGGAACACTGGGCAGTGGCTTTGCTAGTCTGGGATCATCTGGCTGAAGGTCTGGGAGAAAGGACCTTCTGGTCCAGCATTTTTCATTACAAGTGCTAATCATCACAAATCACTGAAGGGTCAAGAGTGAAGTTAGCTCTTAGCTTAGGGTGGTTTTTCCCTGCTCTCTCTAATAACACCATTTAGGATCACTGCAGTAGAGTGGCTTGATCAAGTTGCCGGTCTTTTCTCTCTGGGTTGCCCTGTCTCAACCCAGAAGGAAATTTTCATCAGACCACATCCCTTTCCACCTGGCTTTTTGTGCTTTCATTAGTATTATTACATGGAAATTCTATGTGTATATAAATATTAGTGGTTCAGTTTGTTAATGTGTTTCATGCAATAATATCTAGTGCAATTAATTCCCTTGATACATAGTGAACACACTAAAAGCATTTTAAAGGTGTAAAAAAATTAGCATATGTGCCACACTGAAATGGTTAACAAGTAACCATAATGCTGCTTTGCCTATTTTGCATTTGTGGACTCTTCATCTAGGAGATTTTCCAAGTTACCAAGTATATGTAGGCAGTCCCTGTTTCATTATCATGGACAAACGTGAAAGTATTGACACAGTGAACACCTACTGAGTTGTCTTCAGCTCACCTTCATCTGTCTCTGGCCTCAAGTTTTCTCTTTGCTGTGTCTAGATTCTATCCACCTGTTGAAAACTCCACCTGTTGGTGTGTTAGTATCCACATGAATCCGTGTTAAAACATCTCAAGATGACATTTGATCTTTTTGCAATTGTGTTGGTAACTGCCATTCTGTTTGTTGTCCTCTCTAGCACAAGTCTTTACTGCTGCCTAGATAGTTTCCCTCTTTTTTGGGTATTTGGTTGTTTCTTTCCAACTCTACTACTTTCATTTGTCTTTATTGAATTTTATCTTAGTGACTTTGGGCCATTTCTCCAATTTATCAAGATTATTTAGATTTTGACTGCTCTCCTATAAAGTGCTGCTAACTGCTTCCAGCATGGTGTCACCTACAAGTTTTGTAAGTGTCTTCTCTATTCCATTATCTTAGTAGTCATTAATGAAAGTATTGAATAGAACTGGACTCAGGACAGACCTCTCTGAGACCTCACTTTATACTTAATCTCAGTTTTGACAGGAAAGTATTTATCCACCCTTTGAATAGGATATTTTTGATCCCTAACAAGAAAAAATGAGTCAGTGGAAAAGATGAACTTAAAGATTAGGTAGCTATTAAGAGATTCACAAATTCTAGCATAGAATAGCAGTATGTGGGAGAGAAATTAAATGTTCACCATTTATTGCTACAAATATGTCTTTTACATGATTTAATAAGGCTTATTCTCCAATAATGCATGAAAAGATTTATCATTAACTATCACTTAACTATCACCCCAATTCAAAAATATATTATAATATTTATAATATATTTTAGTATGTACACAGTACAATGCATCTCTACAGATATATGGATATGCATGTATAGTACGTATAGAATATATAAAAATTAAGTTAAAGACTTGCATAAAATATCTTGAAATAAAAAGTATCCATATCCAGTGAAGAGAAATCACTTGTTAAACAGGAAGAAATGTGAATTGCTGCTACCATAATCCAAGGCTGCTTGACAGGGAATGAATGTAAAGAGTTTAAACATCTTATTTGATAACTGTGAAGGCAAAATCCTACCAATATCTAGTTTATGCATGTTAGAGTTTCATCTTCATTTGTGATTTTTATCCATACTTTAAAAGCACAATAATCTTTCCAATACTGCTATGTTTTAGATAAATATATATTATTTACATTTCTTAGATGGAGAAACAAAAGAGTTGAAATTATTTGTCTTTGATCATATACTGAATTGGTCTTAGAAATTTGGTCTGAATTGTTTAAAAATGTTTTAGAACTGGTTCTTTCACCCATGGTCATCAAATAGGTGATTTCTAAGGAGTACCTTACTTTTTTGTCTGTCTTTCACGTGTGTATGCACATACGGACTCATTCTTTGTCTTCTCCCCCAGGCACAAACTTAACAATCAACTTCAGCTAGTTCTTGTTGCTTGTAGAGACAGGTACTGCTCATTAAAGAAATGGTCCTTGAATTCTTTCTGTCACTACTGAATGCATGCAGGAGACTGAGTAGGATTCAGAAGCTTTTAAAGAATATCAGACTTGCTCATCTAATGAAAAATTTTTGTACAAGTAGACAAACTGCCCTATTTGTTTAATAGAATGCTAACATCTTAACTTTTTTTTTTTTTTTCTCCTGGTAGGTTTTCATAACTTGGTCTTTTTTAGGCAAATTCCAATCTACTAGTATAAACAACATTTGGCTTTTACAAAGTAGGAGCGTAGAGGCTTTGACCCGTTAAAATTACTTTTCTGATTATCTCTCTATTATTATTATAGAGGATCCTTTGGCAGCTGAAAGTGGTGCAAAAAAAAATCCTTTTAAATGGAACAGAAAAGATCTACAGCAAAATGGTTTTAACTGTAAAATTTATCTATACAACTTTATATTAAAAATAACATGATTGTTCTATGCTGTCATCTGCTTGGTGCTTTACTTGCAATATTTTCTTAACTTTTTCTTTACTTCGGTAAAGCTAATCTGCTTTCTGCTGCTATGTAAATTACTCGAGTAACAACATTTTGTTATTTAAAATTTCCTGACACATGTTCTGTAATCCATCATTGCATTTAAAGCTAGGAGTTCAAGCGGTACCTCATGCAGAGGAAATCTACACGTACATTTTCTGTTATTAAAGACATTGTCAGTGATACCTTAACATAAAAGCTCATGAAATGTGCTGGCCATAGATATAATTATAGAAATGACAGGGAAAGGGAAGAACATAGCAAATGGAGATATAACTACCAAAACTCTCTGAATATGAATCCTAGTAGGTCAATGGACTCTTTCATACAAAAAGAACAAAAGTCCAATTTGGAGCAATATGAAGTTCTTCTATTCTTCCGAGTTCAGCTCATACATGTGAGATTTCAGCCCGATAGTGAAAAATTTGGCATAGTAGCTTATCTCCTGCCACCTTTAAAGGTAGAAATTTCATTAAGTTTTAGAGAATCACTGTTTCTAACCTTGGCTCTGTCAAATGCAAACACATTCCTAAGTCATCTTCAGACTTCATCCATGGCATAAACTTGTCTCTTCCCCCCCAAGGCTACTGATAGTGTTTGTTTGTATACCCCAATTTAGGGGGTAGTAAAGCACACAGAATTTGTTTTCTACTTGAGGCAGATCTTTTCTTCAGTGTTCACAAGAAGTAATGGGCCATGGTGGGGCTTTGTGGAATGACAGATGTAAGAACTGTTTCCCTGACACAGCCCTTGTCTGTTGCCTTGGGAGATGTAGCTTTTCTATGTTTTCCACTTAGTCCTTCTCTAATGCATGGTATCTCCTAGATGAGGTTAATTGATCTGAAGAAATGGCTGAAAATTTGAAATTCTGCTGTCTTTTGTTGGTTCATGTCACAACCTGAGTGTTATTTAAACACCTATTTTTCTCATATTTAATACTGGATAATACTCTAGAGGCCTCTTTAAAAGTGCTAATGTTCCCTTTGGCACTGAAATCCACTTACCTTAACTGACTTCTGTTATAGTTCAACCTGATTCTCAGAGTCACAATGGTAATATTCATTTTAATGTCCCAATAGGCTCTTAGTATTCATCAAATATTTGATTTACATTTCTAATAAGGCTGATGGATGCAGAAACATGAAACCCATTCTCTGCCATGATTCTAACTACTGTCTCTTTCATTAACACTGTGAATTATTTCCCCAAAATAATTAAAAACTGTAATTGAATATACTAGAATAATTTTGGAAAATTAGTTTAATTATTCCAGTGCTTCTATTTGGAAAGATCACATAATTTATAATAACAGAATAGGCAAATATGAATTTACACTCCCAGAGTCCTTTTGTTTATAGTTATCTTTTAAGAAAACATACGCTTGAAATGCATGCTTGTTAAGCAATATGGCTGCAACGTAGACAATTTGTAGTCCAGAATTTTACTAAAAAAAAATAATCTCAGAGTTATTTCTCAAATTCCTTTAAGAATTTGATTTTTTTTCTATACGTGTATTGTAATAATATAGAAAGTATTTTTCACCTGAGCTAACTGTTGTATATTTACCCACAGTAAAACTGAATAAACAAATGAAGCATGTGCACTAGATGAAGAATTTCTTGCACAGAAGAGATCACTCTATTATGTGTAAAAAACTGAAAACGTAGCTGAAATAACGAGGAGATGAACTGAAAAGGTTAAAAATTCCTGGCATAGCCACAGCTTTGGAAGTACACTGCTTTAGCATAGGCAACTGCAAAGTCTTGCTAGGGTTCATCAGCGGCTTCCCATGCAAGGAACTGAGGAGGTTGGTGATTCATCAAAAGCATGACCAGAAGGTCTGAAAACTGGCCCTGGAGCTCTGAACAGCGTTTTGCAGCTGTTGCTGCAACATACTGAGTTGTGGGACTGAGCAGTGTTCTGACTGTTGTGGAAAGGAGGAGGAAAGGGTATCGAAGAGAGCAGAAAAACTAGGCTCAGAAAATGGAAAATTTGTAGGGAAGAGAGCTGGAGGGGGAAGACAGGAGATAAGTACAATGATAAAAAAGACAGGTATCTTAGTAACTTGCATCTTCAAATTCTTTGGGCTCCAACTGCCCCAGGGATCCCAGTAGTACTTTAGTATGATGCCAAATGGTACCTGCCAGGGACCTGCTCCCAGCAATTGTTATATTTAAATTCTCTGAGGTACTGGACTGATGTGGTGTGGGTAAGCATAGGGCATACACAGCTATATCAATGTGTTGATTGCATTGATAATTGTCATTATACAGAGGGCTTGCAGGTGAGTGGCTCCCGGGCTGGCAATAGTGCCTCAGAAGCTACTGATTCCTCTTGTGGTAGTCCTTGTATGGCACATTTCTCTTGTGATACACCCAGCACCTCTCGTGCACCACCTGCACCCCATTCCTGTATTTTTTTTAGCATGGTTTGTGGTGTTAGTTTGAACTTGTAACATCTGAAATGTCTTTTGTGTGTGTTAATTCAGGGGTTGCTTTTGCTGCATGATGGAGTATCATAGAATCGTCTAGGTTGGAAAGGACCTTTAAGATCATCTAGTCCAACCATCAACCTAACTCTGATACAAAAAACAAAACACAAAGTATAGTTTGTAGCACTGTGGGGCTAGCTCTTGGACCAGGACAACACTAATGTGCCAGCACATGTGCAGAACCTGGACTAATTAGCTTTGCTGAGAGGCGTAGCTAATTAGTCCAGGTTTAACACAAATCTCAACATGCTTCTGGGAGCTGAGCTGGTATTGCTGCATGGTAATATCTTAGCCTGATAATTTATTCAGAGCTCTCTGCATCCTCCCTGAGAGGACTGGAAATCAGGTGTCTCCTTTTTTTGGGAGACCTTAGGGCACAGAAGCTTTTTAGGCTCTCACCAAGTTTAACCTCAATGCATCCAAGGTGGCTCCCTTATTCTAAATTTTGTTTCCATGCTCAGTTTGACAACATTTTCCATTCTTCAGCTCATATCAGAGGCTTGTTTGCTCATCCAGACTCCCGGGCTTTCCGTTCTCCTCTGTCTTCCTGGTTCCAGCTGGTGAGTAATAATCAGTGGCAGAGTCCCCTTTCCAGCCCTGATGGGGCCACCAGGCTCTGTACTGGGTGCAGGGGACAGTGTTCATTAGTGTTCTCAGCTTTCAGCAGTTGTGACCAGTTGTGGCTTGGTCATCGTAAAGCAACTGAGTGATGAGAGAGTGAGCAATGCATAGGGTCAACTGATGCATCAGGTACCCACCACAGGTATTCTTTACAATATCCATCCCAAAGCCAGTATTGGGAAAAGTGGGATTATATTTATTTTGTCTAAAGGCAATTATATTCTGTAGTAGTGATGTGAGACGAAAGGGGCAGAATCTTTTATTCTACCTCATTTCACTCTGTTTCAAATCATTAGTTGATATTTTGGTTAGTTGGGATTTTGGCACCTCCCCTTGCTCAGATATTCGGCTTCCGCAAACTGTACAGAAATGTTGTGGGCTGTAGCATGGAAAGGAGAAATAAAAGCCATGTGAAGGGAGGGTGGGAGTGTGGAGTAGGAAGGGAATAGTAGGCTACTTACCTGTGTTCTGCCCCCCAGGCAAACAATGTTAAGTGGTTGAACTGATTAGTGACTATCACTCTTTTCATCTGGTCTTATTCTGTACATTTTCCCAAACTGAATAGTGATTATTAATAACCAGTGAGATTTTAATAGGTCTTATAAAAATACTGTTCCGTGTGAAGATTGCTGATTTAGCCCCAAAAGAGCTATTACAACAGCTGTGTATAATTTTTTTTTTTTCTGAAAGAAATACTAGAGTTCGGACAGCTGGGTCTGTGTGTGTGCACTGGGGGCAGAAAATAGCTTTTATTGTTGTCCCATTATTTCAAGAAAGGAGATTATTGAGTAACCTAAGAATTCTTGGAGCTGTTTAGCACTTTCCCTCTTTGTGCCAGAGAGAATCACACATTTACTGCTAATGAGCAGAATGCAGCTTTGTGACTTTGTCTGAATATTTTGCCTGAGATGACTCCCTTTACTACTAAAATCATTGGCAGAACTCCTACTGCCAATGGTTGGTTTGCAATGGTTGGCAAATCCTGCCTCGTTGGTTTTAACGAGGAAGGATTGGACCTTTAATAAGCATCACAGTCACGTAAGCTTGGGGTTTGTTTTTTTAGCATCGTGCTTTTTAAGTGTTTTTAGTTACTGCCTGCAGTGTATACAGCTGTGAACTTGGATAATAAATAAGGATTATTTCTATGAAGAAACCTTTGGCAGCAATTTTTGCTTTGCTGAGGTAAGCTGTTAGTCATCTGCCACCAAAGGGTAATCAGCTAGATTTTAAATATTGCTGTGTCTTTCTACTTTTACTGTATTTTTGATTAGTCAATAAATACATGTTCAGTCTATTTCCAAAGCCCAGCAATCAGTATGGATGCAAGACAGATTGCTTAAAAGAAACAAACCAACAACAGCTAACAGTGAAGCTTTTGGTTGTTCTAAGAACAGGTTGGGATCACTTAGAAATTAGTGGAAGGTGGTAAAGCTTCATTATAAAAACATCACAACCAAAAAATTGTGTTGACAGGTGGTAAAATACTTTCTCAAGACTAAATAAACTTTTTCACTGATAGTAAAAGTGAAGCCAGAGAAACTGCACTCCCTGATACTCAGGGTGAATTTGTGCTTCAGTACCCCACAAGCAAACACAATTCAGATTCGGAAGCCTAAATTTAGACTTCTAAATCCACATTTAGGAACCTGCCCGATTTTCAGAAGTGCTTAGTACCATGTCAAGAAGAGTGTCTTGTGTAATAAAATAAATATAGAGATAAGAGAGGAATCATGATTTTCCATTCTTGCTTGTTATGAAATAATTCAGAGTCAAAAATCCTTACCATCCTAACTCTCCCTCCTGAATCCCCAAACAAAAAGTGCTGAAAAATTATAAGAAAAAGTCATAACAAAATGTATTGTGTAAAATAAATTGTTTGACATATAAATAAAAATAGTGATGACATCACATGGTTAAGAACCAATAGCCAAGATGTATCCTGGCTTGCAGGTAGAGAATTAGTAAGTTAGCTTTTTGGTTTCTAACTTCCCCAGCAAAAAGCTGAAGGAATTATTTGCTTTACAGGCAAACTGGGCATGTGCTATAATTAGTCATTGGTTATACTGCAGCACTGCACCAAATGAAAACTAGTGGTTTAACCATATCTAAAGAAACTCTTCTGATAAATCAGGAACATAGTGTATCATCAGGTATTTTTCTGTACCTCTGCTATTTTTATGGAGGAAGAAAAGTACATGTGCACTGTGTAGATGACTTTTGCTTCAAATATGGTTTGTATAAACGTTTACTTGGTATTTTAACTTGTTAGGCCTTTAGCTAATAGCAAAAGATTGGGATGCATAATATCGCTTTTCCTCAATTGAACAGTCCTTGCTGAAAAAGACTTAATTCCTTGGAATCAACAACATCATATGTGTTATCTGTAGCAAAATCTTTCTCTTTCCACCGAGGTGAGTAGGAGGAATTTTCATTTGAAAAACATAAATAGATAAAATAAAAATTGCCATTGCCCTGAACAGTCAGATTTGATTTTATAACATATATGAAACTGGGGGCAATTTAAGGCCCATGGATAAAATCATCAAGAGAGACTGCTTAAATATTCCACTTCCAAGATGTCAGTCAATTTTGGAATGTAAATATGGGTACTTGCTGTTGTTCAGCTTCTGGTTTCCCACCACTATATCTTCAACAGCACATCAGCATGTACGTCATAGGACATACTAAAGGATAGAATTTAAGGTTCCCATTAGATGACAACTTCTGCTTTATACCACGTTTTTCAGACTCAGTTTTTAGGAGAAAGCTATCCTTCAGCTCTTTGGGCTATATTCAGACACTGGCTATATTTCAACAATACATCAAATGAATTGTGCAATACGAGTGTAGAAGATTAATTTATTAAAAGAGCGTGTACCAATTTTTCATTTTGCATATCCCCCATTTGTTCTTAATCTTTGGAATTGTGGTAGTGCCTTAGAGGACATCATCAGATAATTGTAGGCCAATCTGTGAATTTCAAAACTTCCAGTATTGCAAAAAGAGAAAGAACCGTCCTAAAATTAAGAAGCACTGTAGACAATCCAGTAATGTAAGTTATTCTGACACGCAGCAGTATTCTAAGGAAAACTGAAGCACCTACAAAGCTGGAAAATGTATTGCAGCCAGCAGTGCTTAGCTGCTGTGGTTGGCAGCAGAACACACACAGGGTTAGTTTACGGTCAGGTCTGGGAAGCAGGGCACAAAATCAGGACTACAGAAGCGTGGGAATTGTGCCCAGTTCTGCCACAGTCATACTGGGTAACCTGAATAATTGTTTCATATTGTTGTTTCGTCCTGCCACTGAGTTTTGACAGTCCTAACCTGGTGTTGCAACATGGCTGTTGGTGGGAAATCAAAGTTTGGATTGTAAATTCCCTTGGGCAGAGCACCATCCTGTGTGCTTGTACAGTGCCTGGCACAATAGGACTGGTATCTCTGTGGGGGACTGAAGGCATTACTTTAATAGAAGTATCAATATTTTAATCATCCACCTTATTTCATCTGTTATCTCACAATTGTTGAGAGTAATTTGGACATTTGTTTCCTTTGCACACTGGAAATGGTCCCAGGGAGACTTCAGTGGATGGAGGTTCATGGATTATATGGACCTGATTATTCAAATTCCCTGCACCTGCAGGGGTTTCTTTTGATATTGCATGTTTCAAACTGAATGTTCGCTAAATACAATGAATTTAAAATATGGAAAAAATGAATTAAATGAAAACATTAGAACTGCATCTAAGTTTATAATCAGCATGATGTGGGGGATGGAAATGAATGTGGAACCCAGCTGAACAGTGTGTTGGCATAAGAACTCTTGACTTACAGCTGTTCCTTTGTTCTTTTCTGTTAGTTTTAAAGCTTTTTTTTTTTTCTAGAAAACCTTACTTTGCATGAAAGACAAATTCATACTAGAAGATTGTTTAGCTTTGTGCATCATAATTTAAACAGCCTGAATTGAAATCTGTTCAAGTTGCACAGCATTCTGATGGAGTGGGCAGTTCAGCCCAATAGGTCACTTCTGTCCAAAATGAAAAACTGGTCTTTTCTGAAATATAAAAATATTCCTAGATAGAAATATTCCAGATATAAATATTCTTACTGTCTGGTAAGGCAAACATATTTTTAATACCAGAATTACTGAGATAAGAAATTAAAGAACTATATGTGCAAATTGCCTGTAAATAGTTTTTCTAGACATTGTGAAGGAATGAGATAGACAGGTAAGAGTGGAGGACTCTGCTGAGCATTCCAAGTCTACTGCAGGTATTTCTGAGGTCCTCTTAAGACATGGTTTCAACTGTTGCTGTTTCTACAGAGTTACTGGTGGGAAAGGCCACCACCCACTTTTCCTGTGAAAGCATAGATTAATTCAGGTTGGAAGGAACCGCAGGAAGTTTCTTGTTCTACCTCCTGCTGAAAGAAGGCTTAACTACGAGGTCACACCAGGTTGTCCAGCATTTAATCCAGTATGATCTTGAAAACCTACAGGAATGGAAACTGCACAGCCTTCCTTGGCAAGCAGTTTTTCTCCTTGACTGCCCTCACAGTCACTAAGTTTTTCCTTTATATTGAGTCAATACACTTTGTTTTTTTGCCTGATACTTGGCTATTTTAAGTTCCAATGCTTCACCTAACCTGAAAAGGTTCAAAGCTGTATTTCCAGCCTCTTGGGTTAATCTCCTAATCGTTGTGATATAGGCTGTGTAGGTGGGTTGGACTGTGTTACCTGTTGAAATCGTTCTGCTGGGCAGAAAGGACTCCACAAGTGGTTCAGCTAGAGAAACAGATCTAAGGGGCAGCAGGGGTTAAGTCTTCCAGCTAAGGGAAAAGGGGACTAGGAGGAGAGAAGAGACATTTGGTTTCTGGCCCGTATTGTAATAACTGTTATCATACCTTTCATGTTCAATGGTCACTGGAGAAAGTATATAAACAGAAACATAACCCAGGTTTCTTTCCACTCACAGGAGCATCCTGTTTACTGCGTTAAAAAGCTGGGCCATGGCTCAGTGATTTTGTCTCTTCCCTGGTTTCATCTAATGAAACTTGACTACTTTTTGCTGAGGTTGTCCAGCTGAAACAGGAAAGGTATCATATCCTGTATAGCCAGGTGGTGAGAGATCTATTCAAACAGATGGACTTTGAGCCGCCTTCCCCTAAAGTGGTTTAGCCAATCAACACTTTAGCATCAGTGCTTTGATTGCTTGCCTGTAACAGGACAGACGGCACTTTCACTAACTTGGAGATCTTAGTGAAAGTGCCCTATTCACCACTCAGTGCTTAGCTCCTTTCTGTAGCCACGTGTCAGTCTGTGCTCACAGAAAATCCACTGGCTGATTCCATCATGAGGCGGGTTTATCCCTGCCAGGTTGGTGAATTCAGTTCAGGTTCAGGTATTTAACTCAGCCTTTATTAGCCTTAACGCCAATGTTGTTAGATGAACAGTAGAAGCGACTGTCCCACCAACACCTGTCCCCAGGTTCTCCAATTTGCACAGAAATTAGAAAGCATAATGAAAAAAAATCTCAGGTTATTATTATTTTTCTTTCTTCCTTCCTTCCCACCCTTTTTTTCTTGGTTGCCTGTTCATTTGTTGTGGAAATTGTAGAGTGCGAGATGTAGAATTGTTCTGGTGGAAGGGTTAGTCTCACAGTTCAGGTGACCGAGTGCCACTGTGGGCACTGAGTTCCTCTCCTACCTTCACCATCCCATCAGGGATCACTTGCAGATCTCTTTGGTCAGAGTTTTCATAAATTTTTTTACAGATATTTTCTGATTAAGGATGTGCTAACAGCTCACGTGTAAAGTAGAAGTTGAGAGGGGCTATATTTTAAATGTGTGTGCTGCTACATAAATTACAACTTCTTCCCCCCCTTAGAATACTTATCTAAGATACTTATCTCTATCGCAGCAGGCACCCAAATTAGTGAATATTTAGCAAAGTGGCCTTCATCTCTCTGTGCTTCAATTATATGATTTCTTAGAGGTGTTGGGAGGATAGATTAATTATAGTGAGAGCTGAGAGCACCACAAAAAAGCTGAGAAAGCCACAAAAAAGCCTATGAAAAAATTGGTAATTTTGTATTCAGTGCAGGGTTTTGATGATGTGTGCTAAATAAGGTCTGGAATCAAACACAGAAGGATGAAGATAAAAAGAAAAACTGAATAGCTCCCCATTCAGTTGGTGTCCATTTATACACTGAATAAGTCCTGTAAGGGGGAAAAATGCAACGTTAGATCTCATATTTTATAACTTCTGAGTTTTTGAACCTGTAAATTTAATATTTGTGTAGCGTGAGATTAAAGAAAATGCAGAGCAGAAATGGGGCACAAAAGAGTCTTCTTCCATGAGGACATCTCACGGTTTTCATTTAAGCAAGATATAAGAGTTTGGGCAAATTTTTATGTACAAAGAGCTTTTCTTATTGTTGTTAGTGCCGGAAATGAAGCTGTTTCTTATCAGTAAACTCCTCAGCAGCTGCCTGGCCAACAGGCTGCCACGTTTCCTTGTTCAGCTCCACAGTGCTGTGTGGAGCAAGTACATCTGGGGTAGTAAATAAACTTGGAAGAGATCTAATATTTCTGAGCTGACACCACTGGCCTGCCTTTCTGGGAAAAGGAATTGAAGTGTGGGATTCAGATACATGGGAGCTTAATTTTTAAGCTTTATGATTAGAGGTTTGGTCTTTACTGCCCTCACCTGTATTCTAACTATTTAAGTCTCTTGTGTGAATTGCAGTTCCCTCTGGAATCGAAAGGCAAAGGAAGATTCAGTTTTTAATTTCTGGCTGTCAGTCACTTGAGCAGAATTGATGACCTATTCACGGGGATTACTGAAGCTACACAGGCAGGAACCCAATTGACAGGTAAAGGAAAACTCCCTTTTTGTTTGGTACCTTCATGGCTGTAATTAACATTTCTGTTTTGTTCTAATTATAGTTTTTGTATCTTAGCCATTATGCTAATGGTATTGTTCAGTAGTATGTGAGATTGCATTCATTATCACTGGTGAATTAAACCTTTATTAAAGAAAAATTCCCCCAGGCCTCATTCTGAAGTTAAGTAATTATTCATTTGGTTTTATCCTGGCAATTAGCTTATATACTGTAGCACTCATGATTGAGTTTCTATACCTCCCCAGATGAGATTAACCCACCATGGTAAATAAATGCCTAACAGCTCCCAACTTGTTGTTTTAAGCGCATTAATATATAGAAAAAAAAAAAAAAAAAGGCATCATTTAGTAAACCAGCTTTTGAGTTCCTAGCAGACAATACAATCAGAAGGAGATTGAGCTGGACATTTGGGGCTCTGTGGAGCAACAGTAATAACAAACAAGTTTATGAAGCCCTCCAACAGAGCAGTTAATTCCTTCTTCAACTGCAATGACTTCCTTGGTCAATATGCTTCACAACTGAGGTATGCACTATTCTCGGCCGCACTCACATTTTAAATCAAGCCTTTTGAGAGCTTCCAGACATAAAGAAATTTCCTGGATGATGTAGCCTCACTCTCTGTCATCGGAGGGGAAAAAAAATATCGAGGGAAATCTTATCCAGTAGCCCTACCTATTAGCAGTTCGTGAAAGCTACACAAGCACTATTGAATTCAACATTACTTCCCTGAAGAAAGATGAGGTTTTTATGCCTATTTTACCACAAGAACATGGAGGCATGGAGAAATTAGGGTTTTGCCAACAGTCACACAAGAAATCATCAGTAGAAATGGATTTTGTCTGTGGTCCCTCTGTGGCCTAGTTAGATGTTTTACTTGTGTTAACAATTTTCTCTCTCATAGATCTTTTAAGCATACATTCAGTTTAGAAATCTTTTAGAAAATGTGATTCAAATAAGTCTCTTCTTACGCTGAACCAATTCATCTTATGCTGCTCTATGGGGAGAGGCAGCCATTGTCCTGCCTTTAATTACAGCTATAGTTTTTTAAAGTATATTTAATTGGAAACACCTTAAGGACATTAAATTAATCAATCACGCATCTTTATTTCCATACAAGAATTCAGTGATGGCTCATATAAAATCAGTGCATAGGCTGAAACCAGATGTGCTACCACAGCCAAAATATAAACCTGAAGATTCTGCCTCAAGAAGTAATTTAGGATTTGACCTTGAACTGTGATAGCTGGTATGTATGAAATGCAGGCATTACCTCTACTGTGTTGTGAACCCATCAAATTTGCACAGACAGAAAAAAATAGTATACACTGATTTTTCGTAAGAATCAATTAATCTCTTGTATATTCTGATCATACCCACAGGGTCTAGGCACCACCTGAAACATCTCCACTTTCAATTCCAAATGCAAGCTGCATGTCATTAACCTTGTCTCAATATCAAACCTGTGAAGAACAGCAGACATAAAATAAATAAATGAAAAATAATTTTGGAAACACCCACGTAATTTTCCCATTGGGGGGAAAAAAAAAAAGAGAAAAAGGGAAACACAATGCTGTTTTTATTGTCCTTTAATGCAGGTCATGAAAGTGTTTCACTTCAGATTCTCAGAAATCATCAAAAGAAGTTGCACGCCTGAATACATTTGAGTTTCTGGGCTTCAGCTCCATGCAACTGAAGGTAAGATGAAAATCTGAATAGAATTCAAGGACATTAGTAGATCTTATTAAATGATGTGGAGTTATGGATCACATAACACAACACAATATTCTTTACAGTAGGTGTTATCCCACCTCTTGGGTTACTAATGAGGTTGCTTGATTAATATTCATAAGGTGTTTTAAAATAGTAAAGTGATATATAAGTGACAGATATTATCGTACTGTACTGTATTTCTTTACTGTAGTAGGTTTCAATTGTGTCAGACTTCCACACAGAAATCATTCTCCTCCAGATGTGCTTTACAGACCACTGCATCCGTTGAGGGCTCAGTGGCAGTACGTTAAATGATCAGGGAGGTTCATCTTCCAGGCTTTACTCTTCACCACTTTGTGGAGTAGCAATTATATTACTACGGAAAGAAAGCTCTGATCAATAAAAAAGAAATTGCAGATATGACCTGTTGATCGGTCCAAAAGGAGTGATAATTGCTATTCAGGAGGAAAGGGAGGAGTAAACTTTGGTTTCAGCTAAAAAAATCATCTTGTCAGATTGCATTAAGAAGGCTTCCATGTTAAATCATGTTGGTTATTTCACAGCAAACTTTTCCTTCTTATCGGTAAATCTATTTTTGATTTCCTCAATGGCAAAGGAAATCAGGCTTGGGTTTTATCCATCCTGCATTATTAGAAATCATGCTTTCATGGTAATGAAAATCCTGAAGACCAAATTCTTTTTTCACTGATATCATTCAAGTAAAATACTGCCTGTGCCCTGACCATCCAGTGTTGAGATGCCAGTAGATAATGCCATGCCTCAGGACATCCATTGCAGCTGTGCAAAAAGGAAGCAGGTTCCCTCCCTATAAAAATTATCCATAATATGATAGTCCTTTCAAAGGAAAAAGACAGGAAGAAAACAAACTCCAGGATTTTCCACTGCCGAAATCGTCTTCTGTTGACTCTTATAATTTTTGTCCCTGCAAGAATGGGAAACCTAACCCTGCATTCTTAATTGAAAAGAGACATTTTGAAAAAAAATAACAATGACACAAATGATATTCCCCTGTCCTTTGATGATGAGACATCAGACCAGCTGAGGTAGGCAGTGAGCTGTTAAGGTAGAGCCTGCCAACATGTAGATTATGTTGCCAGGCACTTCTGGCAACATAAGTGCCTGGCAAGAAGTCCATTAGCTGCTGTGTGTGCTTCTACTGTAGCAGATTAAGTTTTACAAGCTGACTTAGTTAGCAAGACCGCTTATTGTTGGAATGGGTCCAGCGGAGGGTCATGAAAATGATCAGAGGGCTGGAGCACCTCTTCTGTGAAGACAGGCTGAGAGAGCTGGGGTTGTTGAGCCTGGAGAAGATAAAGCTCCAGGGAGACCTTATAGCAGCCTTCCAGTACCTGAAAGGGGCTACAGGAGAGCTGGGGAAGGACTCTTTGTCAGGGAGTAGAGCAACAGGACAAGGGGTAATGGCTTTAAATTGGAAGAGGGGAGATTTAGATTAGATACCAGAAAGAAATTCTTTGCTGTGAGGGTGGTGAGGCACTGGAACAGGTT
>BJBW01004128.1:45416-71374 GCA_004320125.1 Scolopax mira | reverse complement strand
AACCTGGTCTGGTGGGAGGTGTCCCTGCCCATGGCAGAGTAGCTGAAACTCAATGATCTTCAAGGTTCCCTCCAACTGTAACATTCTATGATTCTATGATTTTTCTCTTTTGCATAGGGAAAAAAGCACTCCCGTTTATTCTTTCGAAAATTACTTTCTTATTGAAATGCTGAATTACCATTAATTTTGTCATGACTGTACTCAGTGTAAACAGGAAACATTTGCACTTTGAATCAGGCTATCATAGAATCATAGAAGATATTTCAGTGGGAGAATTTTGGAGATGTTTGAATCACAGAATTGTCAGAGTTGGAAGGGACTTCAGTGTTATGGTGTTTTAAGATAGTGCTATGGAGAAGACACTAGGAGGTTGTGATAGGAGGGAAGAGGATTTGCTTTGAGCGGTTTATTGCCTCTGGTAGACACTCCAACAGTAAAACTCATGCAAAGTATTTGAAATTGTTATTATCATTGAAGAACTGTAAAAACCATATCCAATTGGAGAGAAAAGGACATTAAAGACATTCCAAGCTAGCTGATTTAATTGGTTGATGATCAGCATATTTCTCTCAGGTGGCCTTGAATGCTAAAATTTTCAAATATATCAGACTTATATTAGAGCAATATCTAATGAAGTTGGAAAACAGTGCAGCTCTAGCTTGTTTGTTGCTTTACCTCACTGTCTTCAGTGGTGATTGTAACAACACACACAATCATAGCAACAACCTTTAATTTTAAATTAGTAGGAAAAAAAAAATTGCTAAAAGGAGATACTGTTGATTTTCTGTTAGGCTCCAAGTTCTTGAAGTGGCAAACTGTAAAATGATGACCACAGAGGTTGATTAGGAAACAGGGTTTGCTTTGTAGGTACAGCACCCAAGTGCTATTGCCTTAATTAAATCTGATCATCTTGAGGAAAGCTTCCAGATATCCCACTAAATAGGTGTTAAAAATGTATCTATTAACAGCCTTTAGAAAAATGTTAGCTTTGCCTTTATGTGCCATTACATCATTCACATCTGAATCACATTCTCTGAAATGCTCGGAAAATAAATTTTAGTCCATTGCTTATTTTCACAATTCCTCATGTTTACGAAATACGGAATTCTTAAAATTTTAAGTTCTTAAGATCTTAATTCTGCAGGATACTCAACTTGCTATCTACAGTTAGGGTATCGGTGATATTAGTCAAATTTTGCTCTGAAATTTCCTTTATAATAGAGTGAAAGTCAGGATATACTCAGATCTGTCCAAACGCTTGACAGATGTTGGTTTGAGTAGTCACTATTATAATATGTTTTTTAAAACCTGCAGTTTGTTTCACCTCTGGCTGATTTTCTGGCTGATGCCAGTTATTTTCTGGATTCCCTTAAAAGTAACTGGCCAGAAATGATACCATTTTTGAGTCTTAATGAAGCCCATTTGGGTTCCATTGTAATTATGAACAAATTAAGCTTCTCTGTATTAAGGTTGAGAATAGATTTCCTGAAAAAAACAGAGATGAAATAATTTCAAATCAGGACAAGATTTTCCTTACTCTTTCCACAGGCAGATGAAATAAGACCTCAGGAGGTTCAGAACCAGGAAGAGAAAACTTGCAAATGACTTTGCCACAGGCAAATGTTTAGTAATGTTAAAATATTTTTAAAAAATTCTTTGTTATATTATTTCAGGAGGTTGCAGGGTCAAAACCAGAATTTTCAGCAGGTTGAAATATCAAAGCATATTTTTTAAATTGCTTTGACATATTAGTGTTTTTATTGCACATAGCATGGTCACGGCTTGCTGCCAGTCAGACACATTCTGCTTGCTTTATTTACACATTGAGGTCAATGAGATTCCAAAGCAGGATTACTCATTTGTCCCTAACAAATTTAGATTTGCCAGTGAAATGACCTATGGTGTCAGGAAGGATTGTCTTAAACTGAAGATCCTGAGTCTGTGCTACGTGAGTTAAAGGGGTTACTGTTATAACAGTGGTAGTAACATCCTTGGTAGATCTACACTTCAGTTTGTTTAGAGAACCATTTGTTATGTATATGATATTATAACAGTACTATTCCTAACAGCATCTAATGTTGTTGTTAGCATTTTAATGACCTCCTTCCCATTTCTGAAGCCCTGACTCATGCTTATGAATGGTCAAGCATCTTGCATTGTCTGACAGTGGTGCCAAGCTCAGAGTGACTTTGAATACTTTGGTGACTCTTGTTTGTTTGTCTTTTCTACATGAACAACCTCTGATCCAAGATTAGTCAACACACCCTAGGAAATGCAAATTTTAGATCACTTTTATAACTCCCAGTCCTGTTCTTTTTTTAATTCCTTAGGTTTGGTGTCACAACCTGCATTGTGTTTATGCAGTTTCTGTCTGCTTAACACACATGTTGAGTTTTTAAATGTTTTCTTTTCACCATTTACCTATGAAAAGTATATTTCTTCCTTTTCAGTGCTGTGTTAACATAAAATGTGTATTAGCCTCAAAGACATAAATTACTTAATGTAATTTTGTAGTTACAGTCTTTGTCATACTCAGAGGCTTCTTATTTACCCATCCAATTGTATAACCAATTGTTCCCACAATCCTCAGCGTTTAAGAATAAGGTTTCCATGGTAATCTTAGATTTTGTAAATCCTCATCATTCATCTAAATGGATAGCTTAAATACATAAGTGATCAGCTATCCTGCTGAATATACTTTATTGATATAAAAGGCAGAAATATACCTCTGTTATAAAAATAGACTAGTTTGTTTGGGCATAATAAGTTCACAATCTGCAGAATCATGACCCTACTGATAGTGTTAACAAAAGCTTGCTCCTTAATTATCTGCATTGCATTCAGCTGCTGTTTCCCTCCTAAACTCAATTATAATTCTAATAGCAGCTGTGCTGCCATTGTTTGTTGCAATTCATTTTAAAGAAGTTTGATTGGATGTCATTGGTCTTTTTGACTAAATGTGCAGGGTTCAAAGTATCCACTGCCACTAATAGCCCTCATCTCATCTCAAGATTATACTAATTATTTACATAATTATATATTATACATTATAGAGCTATTATGTATTATTTCTAAATGATAGTTCTCCATCAAAGATGTTGAACAAAGGAATATATATAGTTTTATTGTCCTTAACACATATTTCAGTGTTGGTGAAGATATGCTTATGATTACTCTGCTTCTGTGTTAGCCAACAATTGAACTATCCTTCCATTACATACATTCAGGAGTCTTTATTGCTTTCAATTATGACTCTTCATTTATTATTTCTTTTGTACATCTATATCTGCAATGGACGTAATAAGCAAATACTTTGACAGGAACAAAAATGTCCTCTGATGTCCTCCAAGTTTTGTTGTCCTATTTTATGACAGATCTTAGTTTGATGATTTAATGTATTAATTGCAGCGACTTGCAGAAATACACTTCATAATTACCACTTATATAATTGTAAAAAGCCAGTCATCTTCAGCCTAATATAAGAATTTATGTGGTGGAACACTTCAGGTCTTTTATACATGAGTAAATAAAAGTAAATGAAGAAATTACTGCAGGCCTTGGATTGGATTCCATGTGCAGAACTAGCTCTATTGATTTTATATTGCTAATACTAATAGAACTTTATTTCAGGATAACTCATATATGTCAAAGAAAATGAGCCAGTGAAAAAAAAAAAAAATCTTTGATTATCTTAAGAAAAGGCTATCTGTTTAAGTATGGAACTGGATTTCTTAGATGTCCACAGGTGAAACAAAGTGACTTGAAGCGGCAGTTTTATTCTGAGGACTGTGGAAGCCTGTAGTTTGGTTTGGGCACATCTAACACAAAGGTAAGGCCATGACTTCTGCCTTTGTATCGTGGAAATGACTATAATGGTCACTGCATGTATGTGGGGCATCAAAAGGCTCAGGACCTGTTGAAAACTCTGGAGTATCAGAGCAGTAAATCATGGATAATCTTGCACATCTTTTTCTGTTTATTCTTTCTAATATCTTAAATGTTACAAAAAAAAAAAAAGTGACAAATGCCAGCAACTCTACAAAGCATTTAAAAACCTTGTTGGAGTTGCAAAGTCCAGTGATTTATAGTTTGCACATCATCTGCACTGCGTATGCAAATTGGCCTCTAAATATCTACATAGTGTAATGGTCTTCAGTTGCACGATTGTGTACGTGTTTGTGAGAAATTGCTGTCCCATTCAGCACAAGAGATTCAGAGTTTATGGCAAAGGAGGCTGCAGTCAAGACTCCTCCATTTTTTGCAGAAGCTGGAAGATACACAGCAGATGATGATGAGAATTGCAGGGAGAGAATGGTTACATAGCTAGACTATTTGAAAATTGCCCACAGCAGCTCCACAGAGTTTCTTTTTGCTGATATTTAATTTATGTAAAAGTGTTTGCAGAGGTGTTCAGTATTTTTAGATGCCTGACTTGAGATCTTGATGACTGATACACAAAACTGCTGAGGATTCAAAGCTACAACTGATGTTTAGATTTGTGCTGCAGTTTGAAGCTTGTGTTTAAACCATACAAAATGTTAGTAGGATGCCAAACACGCTGAAGATGAGATCCAAGATGAGATCCCCATGACTGAGAGTGGGAACCCCCAATTCATGCATACCTTCATCCTTGATGTGTTTTGGTCTGATTTTAAAATTTATTTGCATGGCTAGTGATGGGCATAGTATCATAGAGGGAATTTCAAAAGCACCTGTGTAGTAGAAATGAAGCTTAGCACTTTGGGGAAAACTATTACGCTCCTTCACACATTTTTGGATACCTATTTAACTAGGAAAAATCTGATCCTATGTGCCTTAGCTCCTGAGCAGTAAAATGGCCATAATAAAACCCATTCCTTCCTTAGGTTGTTGCAAAGGTAAATTTGTTAATGTCTCTGAAAATCTGATACTCTTGTGATGAGTCCCATGAAGAAGCTCATGAGAAAATTACTCATTCCATCTTCAGCTCAGAGCATGAGTACAGTATGGTAATCGAGTCCTGTAATAACAAACTGGAAAAAGGAGAAAACAAAATACCAAGTAGCTGCTCATAAGGTGAAAATCTCCAGCTTAGTACAGTGAAGGAGACAGGGCTCATGTGGATCATGAAATTAAGGACCTTATCATGATGTACATGCAAAAAGGATTCCTAGTGTTTGAGTAGCACTTGACTTTGCAACCTTAGCAATGACATCAGAACACAGTTCATTTATATGTAATATTCTAGAAAGCTTTGGTTGACAGTCATTTGAGAAAATACATATATCTAACTTATAATTCTTCCACCTGTTATTAGTACAGTCTACCTAACCCGGAGGCAATACAAGCTTTATTGCACCTCAGGCTGTCATATATCTATATTAGGGGAGTGATGGATGCACTTTTTCTGTTTTCAGAGTTGGCTACCAAATACTTGCAATTGAAATCCTCTGGAAAACAAATATGAATCTGGATAATGAGACAAGTCTGCCACATTGATGAAAATAAATGTAAAATTTATTCTAACAGAGCTTCAGGAGCACAATCCATTTAGAGGAGTATTGTATATCTGTTCCAACTATCTCACTGTATGTATGTATGAATGTATGAAAATGCATTTTAGAATTATGCATGGTATTTCACACTGAATCCAAACTTTAATTATGGTTCAAGATTTAAAAGGTAATTTCATAAGAAAAAAATTTCCACATTTTTAGTGTGAAAACTAGACCACACCTACACACTCTCCCCTTTTTTGAAAGAGATATATATCTATATGTATATGTTTGTTAAAATGGAAAAAAAATATTTATTTTGGGGAACATTGTGATGTATTCTGGAAAAGATGAACTCATTATTTATCCAAGTACTTTAGGGCTAAATTAAACAGGGAGTCAATTTTTTTGTGTTTCCTGATAAACCTGGCTGTTCTACATGTTTCTGTGTTTGCTGGTTTCTAGTTCCCATGTCCCGTGGGAACAAAGGGGAATCTATTTTTATCATTTGATTTTCAACATGAGAAGCTTCTTGGAGCTGGCAGGGAAGTGGCAGGGAAATGACCTTCCTCAAACACTGCAAATCAAAACCGGGCAATTGGTTCTTAAACTGTTTTTGTAACTGATGAGATTGTAGACCTAATCCGTATATAGGAATATTCCAATGTGTGTGTACTAGATCTGTGTTCCATCTCATGTAACGCGTTGTAAGTCTTTTCAGTGTATTCAGCACATAATTTGAAGCCTGGTATTTGACAAATGCAAGGTGGTCTAATGTTGTAAAATGTTTGAATGGTATAAAGGTTCATTACCAAAAATAAAGTGCTGGGAAACAATGAGGAAATAGCCCGGTGGATTGTTCCTCCTGAAGTCTGATAAAAGGTGACTATTGTACTTGCTGGCACATGTGAAAGGCAGCCTGACTGTACTAAGGGTGGTAGCAACAGCACTGAGCGGGAGGCCCATGTTCAGGAATATTTATATCATAGACGTGTTTTTTCTTTGCCAATTCCTGTTTCTATTTATCACCCACCTTTCAGCATCCTTTTGTAGCAGGTTGCAAGCTGCCTCAGAAATTCAAATTTGAATTCCGTGCTCTGTACATCCTTTGGTAGGTTGGCTGTCTTTTAATTTTTTTCTCTTCAAAATAGGTAGTATGGTTTGTTGTTTCACAGCTCTGGCACTTTGGCTGTTCTCTATTAGTTCTGAAGAATAACAGCCAGTGGCTCCAACACTATTTCTGCAAGTTCCATTAGCTCGATGGGATGCATTCCATCTTATTTCTGTGAATTTCCTTTTGTTGCAATAAATAGATATTAAAAGACCAGCTATTGCATTACTTGAGAAAGCCTGGGCAAATCTGTTCTAACAGATTTTTTAGAAAGAAGGTTAGGAATATGTGTATTAGTGTCTGGATGGTGAGAGCTGGATTTACAAAGGACAACTGAACTGCTGCAGTGATTCTAGGGGATAAAAATGTAGATATCACATACCAGTAGATGAACTGGGCAATGGTACATTTGGAGATCTTGCACACAAATTAATTGCCTTTAAAAATAATAACTATTAACCATTACTCTTATTTAAAACAGGAATAAAATGAAAGTTCTTCTTATTTATAAACCTGACTCTTCCCTACTACATCTTCTTGATTAGTCCTGCATCTTAGTTTCCAAGTTGGGTTTTAATGAACTTTGTTGTCCTTTCTCCTTGTCATGTATTGTGTACAATAATTATGATATCGGAGATCAATGATTTTTACATTTATTTTCCTAGACTATATCACTCGATGGCATGATTCCAAAATGCTTTTTTTAGCAGTCTTGCCCTTCAGCTGTAAATTGTGATTCTGTACTTCTTCATTAATTATCTTGGAGTGCTTACATAACTACTTAAGAGAAAATATTAAATGTAAGATGGTTCCATTAATTTAAGAGCAGGGACACTCTATTTAGACTCCCCTTTCCTTGCTCAAGGAGCACACCGTTTTTCATTTTGATAAACGATTTGCCTTGTTATAACTTTTTAAAATAATGGGTATAGAAAAAAATCTGTTAAATAAAAATGGTATGACAAAAAAGTGTGACATTCACTTTATTTTATATAGAAATAAATGAATGTAACTCAAAGTGATTTTATTGAACTGTAACAAGAAAACATTGGAAGTTCAGTGCTGAATTGGCCTTGAAATTTATTCCTTGTGTAATAAAGTTCCTTTCGCCTCCAGATGTAAGTTAAGTTATAACCCAAACGGTTAAAGACAGAGAGTGCTAGAAGACATTTGGCTCATTTCCCTTTTCTACAGGATGCAACAGGTGTTCTTACCCTCAGCATCAATATCAGCCTCCTGGACATGGATTGCACTTGGATGTTAATCCGAAGGGAAAACTCCCCCCTCCCTCTTCCCCCTAACATGCTTCTAGGGGGATTCTAATTGTTGATACTAAAAAGGGCATATCCAGAAATTTACATGTTTGTGCAGTTAGGAACTAGTCTGTAGCTCCCAGGAAAGTGAGCCTTCCATATCTGAGTGCCAAAACTCCTTGGTCTCGTGAGGACTCATGCTTCCTGAGTGCAGTAGAAGTACATGCATTTACAGGATTTAAATTTAGTTTAAAGGATCAGGCTCCTTTATGGAATCCTTTTCCCTGTTCGATGCCATCCATTTTTAAACATGTTATGATCACTTTCACTGGTGAGACCTTACCTTGATTACTGTGTCCAGTTTTGGGCCCCTCACTACAAAAAAGACATTGAGGTACTGGAGCGGGTCCAGAGAAGGGCAACAAAGCTGGTGAGGGGTCTGGAGAGTAAGTCTCATGAGGAGAGGCTGAGGGAGCTGGGGTTGCTTAGTCTGAGGAAGAGGAGGCTGAAGGGAGACCTTATCACGCTTTATAACTACCTGAAGAGGGGTGTAGAGAGGCAGGGGTCGGTCTCGTCTCCCAATTCACAGGAGATAGGATAAGGGACAATGGCCTCAAGTCGAATCAGGGGAGGTTTAGATTGGATATTAGGAAACATTTCTTCACGGAGAAGGATATTGGGCATTGGAACGGGCAGCCCAGGGAAGGGGTTGAGGCACCATCCCTGGAGGTGTTCAAAAGACGGGTTGATGTAGGCTTTAGGAATATGGTTTAGTGATTTTTGTCGGGGTTAGGTTGATGGTTGAACTAGATGATCTTTAAAGTCCCTTCCAACCTAGACAATTCTATGACTCTATGATTCTATCAGCCGCTGTTGAAGTATATAGTGTGGTGAAAATAGTTTCTTACTTTAAATTTTAGCTTTTTCTGGTTTTTGATAGGGTCCTGCTAAAAGTATTCCATTTAACCCTGTAATTTAATGGTCTTATTTCAGGTGTGCTATAGATTGTGACTGATAAACAGTAAGTATCAAGTTTGAAATTTTCAAGGGGGCTGAAGGATAATTACACATTCATCACCCATTAAGTTTTGAATGCCTTTGAAAATTTTAGTTATGCTTATCACTGGACTCTATTCAGAAAAGATTGAACCATATTATTTAGTGAGTGCCATTATAGAACACATCAGCACATTGAACTAGCTGAAGAATTAGAATAGTAGTCAATTAGATCTTTCCAAACTGGACACCCTTGTCCTGGCTTTTTTTAAACATATCCAGTTGCTCCACATCTTACAAGCCTACATACATTTCAACCTTTTAACTTGCAGAAGGTCAAAGTTTGATCCTAATGTGTTCCATTTAAGTAACAAAAGGAGATCTAACTGTACAGGTTATTACTATGAATGTCAATTATATTTATAATATATATAATTTATATTATATATATATATAATATATATATATATAAATTTATATATAGATAGATATATATATAAACCAGAAAGTTGCTGGTCGTTATACTTTTTTTTTCTTTTCCTCAGCTTCCACTGCTGCTGTCAGAAGCATTAAAAAGCATCAAGCAGTTGAAATGGCTTTCATGTTATTTCCTCCTCTTGCTGCAAAAGGAAAGAACCTGATTACAGTGCTGCTACCATGGGTGCACGCTCTCATGGATATAAAAGATGGATCCAAGAAATTAGGTAAGCATTTCAAACTCTCAGAAGGATATGAATGTAATGAAGGGCATGAAGGTGCTGCACCTTCCATGTAATCTATTAGAACCTGTAGATGTGGTGTATACATCTCCACAGACAAATTTACCACCACCCCCACTGCCACTGAAGAACTGATGTATATTTCCCCAAAATTGGGTTAGTTTACCTATTGGTTTGTGATGTCAGAATAAGAAGAGGTTTCCTTGTAGCAAGCTTGGAGTCAAAGAAAACATCAGACTAAAGTTAGAAACTCGAGGCCAAAATCTTGTTGGCTACTCCAACACCTATAAGAGAATTTCCTGCAGTTCACTTAGGCTCTAAATCTTTTTCTGGTATGTTGACCCAAAGACAACACTGTTAGGTTGCACAAAAATGTGGAATTTAAGGACACTGAAACACAAATATTAATCTCTGCAAGCACAGATTATTTTTCAACCGTGTATATAAATCATAAGATTGCTGGAAAGAATGAATAAATGGCAGATGAGTGTCAGAGCCATCCCTTGTCCAGGCAGCATTCAGTGTTGTGCTGCATTCAAATGAAAAGAGCACTGGATTAAAATTAAGACAGGGGTGCTCATCCTTGATGTGTTAACAAGACAGTCTCCTTCTCATGCCACTTTTCACAAGTAGCCTTGTGACAGCTGCTGTGCTGAATAAATTACTATTCAAAAATTAACTTTCTAGCTCACTCGAACTTTAAGTTGCAGGATCTGTTTTCAAATTAATTTTTCATTACTTGATTTTCATAAGTAATAATTCATGGCTAACAGCTATAAACCTCTGACTGAGAATGAAATGTGGAAGGATTTCTTCTATTTTTTACCCTGCACACAGAAAATGTACTTTTAAGGCAAACATACAGAAGCTTTTCCCTGTTTTTGATGCAGCATTAGCACTATCTTTACCTGTGCTTGAACTGATACTGTGATATACTGAATTATACTTTCTTTGGGACGCATCCCTGTCTGCTGGAAATTGTCATAAACTCATTGATTTTAGTGCGGCAAGGCTGGTATACAATACTTGGAGGCAGGTGCCATTTTTTTGAGATTATTGAAGTCTGCCAAGACTGAGCTATTTCAATGCTCTCCTAATGCTAGTCGATATTCTAGATAATGACTTTTCATTTAAAATGCTTATTCAGATCTTTGATAGCATATCAGTTGGTCAATTTTTGATTATAGGATAGACAAGAATAGTGGAGACAAAAATAGATCTCCAAATGAGATTATGATGTATATGTTAAGATCTGTCTCTCAAGGGCTTTCAAGCTTTTTTGCTCAGTGACCAGAGTATTGCATCTTCTTGAGTTACAGAGTTATTAAACTGGTTGACAAGAGAGATGCAGTAGTTGCCTTGAAAAGAGATTAGTCTATTGAAGTAGGACTTTTTGTAGCTTGGAGACTCCTCTTCCAATAAATGTTTTAGCCCTGAAAATTTATTGCTTGTTCCACCATTAATACTCATAAACACTACAAGATTCACACAGCCCAGTTTTGCTTACTGTGTCTCTTTTGGTGGCTTCTGAGATACTCTGAGCTTTCAGTAGATAGCTGTGAAGCAGTGAACACCCACTTACCAGCTCATCTGTAGGCAGGACTTTTACTATTTGGTAAAGATATAAGACAACATAAATAATCTTTCAACTGTGGTTGCATTTAATTCAAAAGTGGAAGTTCCCATAGGCATATATTTACATCATATATTTGAATTATGGATTCTGGTGCAGTGTACCGTTAATTTCTAATCTAAGTGTAAAAATTCTACATGTGCTTAAATAAGCAAAAAGTAAGCTTTTAAGCTTTTTGAAATACAATAGTTTTTTTCATGTCCTTGATATACAAGGCATGTTTTCATAACACTTCTGCACTTGCATCAACTCTTATTGCTCCTAGATTACCAGTAAGTAGCATGCTAGCATCTCTTTTAAGGATGACTAATCTTCATTGTATTTTTTTAACTGGAAAATGAATGATAATACTCATTTTTCTCTTGGAAAAATGACAATACAAACATGTATCTTCCTACTGAATTTATTTGCCAGCTCTTGTATTCAGATTACTTTACTGATTAAAGAGTCAGGGCATCAAGGTTTAATTTACTTTGAATTTTTTCACTGTGGTAAGTTTTGCAAAATTTTCAACTTTCCATATATCCCAGTTTTGATATTTGAAAATGTGAAAGTATTTTAAATTACCTTTTCTAAGGTGCTTTTAGGTGAAAGAAGGCATGGTTTCCTTATTTAAATTTAAATATTTCCTTAAATAAATATTTCCTTATTTAAATTCCTTAAATTAAATTGATCAATTTAAATTGATCAATATTTTTATTCTGCTGTATGAGCAATATGAAATAATTACTAAGCTGTATAACACTATCAATGATGACATAGTCAGATTTTCTCTATTAAGCTTGTGGTACAATAATTCCTTTTAGTACTTAAAGGGAATGCACAATTTTTACTTCATCTGATAAAACCAGTCTGATTCCTCTATGGAACCATGACATGGGGTCTTTTTTTTTGCAGTAAAATTTTTTTTTCAATGTTTTACTGCAACAAAGAAGCAATGCCACAAAAATTTCATTTTATTTTGCTTTCTGGAAATATATATACTTTGAAATTATCAACATTGATAGTTGAACGATGGGCTTAGTGTGGTTAATTCCAAATGGAGATAAGGTTGCAAAGGGTTTTTGAAGAGAAACCTTTCCTTGAGAAACTAATTTAGAGACCTGCTGTTTACTACCAGAGCCTCTAGAAGGCAATGGAACTGTTTGGTGGTGATTTATATATCAGCCCCTTAGGACATGCTGGTGTATGTCCACAGCAGTTCCGTTTACTCACTGCTAGCTATCTCACGGGTGTAAAGAATCTATGCCAGGGATGGTTTCCTGGCGATAGTCAGAGCAGACACAATTCCATCAACCTTTCCTCTTGCTGATAGACTAAACTGTGATAAGAAGACCCTGAAAGTACTGCGTCCTAACGATTAGGAGGACTGTAATATTGCTTGGTCTTATCATGTATACGTGAGAAGAAGCTTTCTAAACATGGTGTCAGCAATTCCATGGCAAAAGAAAGAAGCAGAGAGGGAGCAATTTCAAATGGAAGGCTGAAGCACTCATACTTCAATGGGTAGAGTGATTTTTCTCCTACCTGAGCAAGAAAGGCTATGGCAGGTGTTTAAACATCTGTATGTAGTTCATATTAGCTCTTTCTTTTAGCTTTGATGTGATTTTCCCAGTTTAATTCACATGGTATAGCTTCAAAAATAAAAGGAGAAGATATTGAAGAGCTATCATGGCAAGCTTTTCATATGGTGTCAGTTTGGGATAAAGGAATAAAAAGTTCTAATAATATCTTTCAAGCATTAATCTCTGCAAGATGTGGCAAAGACCAAAATTAGAACAATATGTGGTCTTTGCCATCTTTGACTGTTGTGACTCAAAAGACACTTTTGATCACTTAAAAAGAAAATTCAACACTTAAAAAGCACACAAACCAGTAGAATTTCCACAACAATCCAATTCCCCATTTACATCCCAACAGGGTCAATTTTCAATGCGTTTCACATAAGAAAAATTACACTGTTCTCACGATTGTTTGTATGTATAGTTCTCCATACCCCATGCTGTAAATATACCCCACGGTGTCAGATCCATGCTGTGACCAACAATATATGCCCAGTGGGCTAGGCTAGCAATATCTACTGTATGTTTATATTTTTTCCTTTACATTTTGCAAAGCTGCTTCTTCCTCTGTCTTAGTCACACAGCATGGCTTGCTATAGTTTGGGGGATTGTAAAGCTAGCTCTGAAAAAGGTATCAGAATGCAGCCTTTGGACTCACCAATGAAAGCTCAAGCTCTCTACTGCAAGGCCTTTATTTTCTAAATGTTTGCAGGTTATGCAGCAGGACAGAAAAGCTGCACATCAACACAAGCGTTTGCAGAAGTTGTAGATAATGCGGAGGCATCTTAGTTTCTCATTTAAGGTGAGAATTGTGGCTATTTTACTGTGTGGCATTTCATAGAGCACACCTTGGCTTTCTGACCTGTGCTGGATATCAAAGGAATCTGAAGTAAAATTCAGCCTAAAAGTCCTTTCAAAATACTGGAAATGGCAGCTTGACTGCTCAGAAAGGAATAATTTATTTTTTTTTTTCACAAAAAGTGAAAAATAGTGTTTGAAATTTCTTTAGAAGAAGTCAAAAGGGAGATGTCACATCCCTTCTAGTCCTATTTTCGTACGATTCTGTGAATGTGGCACTTGGGTCAGTAATAATCTAGCAGTGAAATATATCCAATACTTTGAGAAAAGTCAACACTTGTTTAATTTTGTGTTTAAGAGGTTCTTGGAGTGGCTGCAGTTTTCTAAAATTTCAGCCATCACATTGCAAAGTCAGAGTTTGAAATCTGACCTGTGCTCCTCTTTGTGACTAGTCAATTCAATCGCACAGTTCTATTTCTGTTTCCTGATTTGATTAAATGAGCCCACTGAAAAACAAGTAACGGAGCATGAGGACTTTATATCGACTTTCAAACAGGGTTTGCATTACTCAAGCCCATTCATTTCACAGTTTATTCAAAAGATGCAGAGACATGCCCAAGGTAGAATTATGGAAAAATGCCACTAAGTGCTCAAAGTCTTCTGGGCGTGTATTCACAGTGCAAAGCCTGAACCATTTCGAAGTGTTCTCGGTAATCTAGAATCTAGAAATGCAGATTTAAGATAATTTCTAAACTGTTCTATGTCTTCTAGATTAAACTACTATTTCTTAAGTGTAGAGCAGAAACAATTGGAACCTGTAGGGACTGGTATCAGTGTAGCATTTCTTTTCCAGTTTCTGAAAACAAACACAGTGTAATACATCTGCTAAGAATGAACCTAAAGACTTTAATAATGAGAAATAGAGAAATGTGTATATAGGTAGATGCATTTATGTATAGATATATAACATATGAACATTAAATATATATAACATATATAACTCCTATTTATTTTATCACATCAAAATGTGCAGCTACTGATTTTTAAAATATTTTCATTTTTGACTAAAGTAGTCAACATCCTTTTTTTCTGCATCCTCTGACTGAAAGATGTCAGTATTCTTCAATGATACTTTTTTGTTTTAAAATCTCCTTCAATGTATTTGTAATACAATTTTCAAACCCTTCAAAATAAAAGAGAAAATTTTTAATCAATCTGTCACTTTTTTAAAGTTCTGCTTACCTGAAGTATCATTATTTCACAGTGAACCAAGACAAATTTTAAAAATATCAAAGATAACATCCAAAAATATTTATAAGTTCTTTTCTTAACTGCTGTTTATTACTGGATTGCCATTTGCTGCTTGTCATGAAGCAAGGCATAATCCTTTCTAAGGAATTATAATCAAATAGTATCATAAGGAGATTTTTTTTATTTGCAATTACATGACTAAATGGAGTAACTTATCAAATGGTCATCCAAGAACATGAATCTTAATTGAAATCCAAAGTCAAGTTCGTCTTTGTTAGAGTTTTTATAAAATCAAGGTATCTTACAAAGAGATCATAAAGGATTCCAGCATGAATCTAGAAGGAATTCTGCTCTTGAACTAGGGATTTAAAATTTTGAAAAACATTGTTGATGAATTCATTTCAGAGCATGAACTCTTTGTCCTACACTGCAAATACTCTGGAGGTAATTTGTGTCCCAACAGTTACATGATGCAATTGTACATATCTGTGCTATAAAAAAAAAAGAGTGAAAATAATTTTTGCTTGCAAATTAAGCAGAATGATGGAAAGTTAGCTTAATCAAAAATATTCTGCTATTACTTACAAGAATATAGAATGAAATTCATCTCCTGAACAGGAAAGATAATTAAATTTTCCCATTTATTAACTAGATTACCAGTCCATTCATTAGAAATAATAGGTTTTTCTTGTACTTCTTGCCTACTGTTTAAGAACTTCCTTGAATAAGGATTTCATCATTCCTATAAAATAGTAAAATGCATGTAGTGTTTTATGAAGAACTGGTTGAGTAGGACTAAAAGTGTTATCTTTTAGTCCCTACATTAAAACATTACTTACAAATAAAATTTAAGTTTCGTGTTCTATGGTCATTGGCATAGATATGCAATCAGTAAATCAAATGATTTGCTGACATTTTTCTCAGTTCAGGGTAGATTGCAGAAGAAAATTCTAAAAGGCATTCAGATTTGACTCTGCTGGTTGCAACAAAGCCTTGACATAAGAGGAACACTACTGCCTCAAAGACATTACCGTACTGTATTGTATCTATAGCAAATATAAAAAGAAATGCTATTTTAATAACTTAAAAGCTATGGAGTATTAATAGTTATGGGATAACTACTAATAACTTAATAACTTAAAAGCTATGGAATTCCGTAGACAGAAGAGTTGTATTTCAAATTTCTGTTGGAAATGATACACTTGTAACCCTGAAATCAGATTCATTAAAAGCCAAATTTGCAATATTGCATTTAAAGAACACGGTATTCTGAATGATGGAGCTGTAAGCAAGACAGGCTTTCAAAACAACAATTGGTTGTTTGACATCACAATTACCACCTAACCTCCCCAGATATATATCTGGAGATAGCTTAGTATCTTTCTGATAATTTTAATAAAAGCAAGCCTAGTGTGTATTTGGGGAGGAAGGTATTAGAGAGGCTTTTTTTGTGAAAAAAACTACACCCCATGTTTTCAATTAACCAAGCACAAATATAGCTTCATTTGTACAGTCAAGAAATTTGGTACTTTTAAATCTTGATTCATGCTTGCAGTCCTTAGAATGTGATATCCATTGGCAAGGCTAATCTGTAGAACCCCAGGTGAGTTACGATTTATGAAACTAGAAATTCTTTAAATCCTACTTTCTTGACTCTTGAAACGTATTTACTGTTTATTACCATACACCTATGTATATATATTTTTTGTTTGATCTCACTTGTTAGTGTGCTAGTTTTCACAAATATGTTTATGTTGTTTTTCTATGATGTTTAATAATTACATTGCTCTAAAATATGCAAAATACTTAGTAAATGAATTGTCTGTCTTTGAAATGAAAGTAAACGACATTCTTTGTAACCTCCTAAAATGCCTGTTTGCATTTGCTTTGGGTACTATAGGCAAATCACTGCTTACATCTATTTCAATTGATGACAATAGAAATTTTTAATATAACAGGAATCAGATTGCTGAATATCTTCTGTGGCCCAGGCATTCCATTTTCTAGTATTTACAACTGCTCTCAGGGTTTAAATCACAACGAGAAATCCTGAAGCTGTTGCTTAGCAAACTCCTTCCTTTATCAGCAGGAAAGGCATTTCAGAAGATATAATTCAAATTAAGAAATTTGAACCAATGATTTCAGCAATCTGATTGTTGGAGTTCCTGATGACATCTCAATACTGACTGGTGAGTATGATAAATTATCCACAGAGACATAAGAAGCTGCATGCCTGGGTTTATTTTCATTGCCCCATCACATAAAATCAGGCTCTGGGATTAATGGACTCATAGATCAATAAAACATTGGCCACATTATAAGAAAGTGCTAAGCATCAATGAGAAGACAGTTTCTAGAATCCTTTTTTTTTTTTTTTCCAGGGCATTTTTCACCCTCGGGACTCATTGTTTCTGGGCTTATTCCTGGATCTGATGGGTTTTCTTGAATAGTATCCAGCAGGTGCCATATTTCATACAAATGCTTCCAGTTCTGAGCAACACACTGGAGTTAATAATGCAGTGGCAAAGTTTTAATATTCACTAATCTGTTTTCAGTTGGTTATCCTGAAAATAATGTCTGCTTGCCCTATTGGCAGCTCCAAAAACTCTAGTGAACAGGTGGGGTGGTTTCTTTCCAGGAAATGTCAGTTTGATGTCTGGAAGCAGATGTAGTTTTCCCCGACTCAGTGCGGGTCTATCTTCTAACTTAATAGGAGCTCTAAATAGCTGACAGGTGATAATACATCTAGTCAGCTCAAAGCATATTCTGACTGTACTGCCAGCTAGGAAATGGGAAACTTTCACTTCTGCAATAGTGATCTTCAAGTCATCACCTTTTAGAGCAAGAAATCGTGTTTAAAAAGCTTTCTGATTAGAAAATCAAATCAGCCACCTTCATAGATATACATAACTGATACTGCCACATGTATAGAAATATCATTTTGTAAAACATGATATATTTCTTATCTGATATTAAAAATAATTTTGAGGGAAGAAGAGATTATTTAAATCTATGTTGTAGGCAGCTCTGTAATGAAGGAGGATACAGAAGCCTATACCTAGTCTGACTTTTGACGCCAGCTTCAGTGGAAGGATCTAAGCCTAAACCTGTAAGTAATTCTTTTTTTCTGGAATCCCATTTTCACTTACTGCGCATTTTGGATCAATCAAGTGTGACTCTGTGAGTGCAGTTCTCATGGTCTGAGAGCTTTTTCTCTAGGCTCTGGTACTCTTTTGGTGCCTTCCATGGTCATACTAGTCATTCCAAACTTCTAAGAGAAGAGGGGGAGGAGAGGAAGATGAGGAAATAGGTTTTCAGATATTAGTTTTTTTTCACTTGTGCTCAGTCCTACTGTCTCTCTTCAGTCTTCCCTGATCTGCAAGAGAACAACCTCTCACCTGCCAATTTTTCCCAGCAGTTGGTCTAGCACTTAGAAAGCAATATTTTCTTCTAGATGTAATAATTTGTTCTCCAAGAGCTGCGCAGCTGAGGATGCTCAGCTAACACCCAACTTTCATTCCTGCTCCAGCTAGTTCTTGGCGTATGTTATTTCAAACTGTACACCCTAAAGTGAATATTTGATATCATGTTGAGATGGTGTCTAACTCCAGGTTACATTCAATTCCTGGTTTGGATCACAGCCAACTTAGAAAGCAGAAAATCCATTTTAAGGTTACCAGTACAGCACATGGAAGTAAAGAAGATTTAAATCTGAGGCAGCTGTTCTAGCACCATTAATTACTAGGAGGAACAGTGTAGTGATCAGATTTATGAAACAGAAAACCTCTTCACATTCCAACCGCATGCAAGGCAGATGGGCTGTTCGAGTTAGCTACAGAAAATCCAGTGGGAATGTAGGATATAGAAGGTGTGAGAGCTGAGCTGTGTTGTAGATGTGCTGACACTCTTCAAGGGTGGTAATCGGGCATCCACAATCACAGATGATCCCCTGTCTCTGAGGCCAAAGTGCTTCTAATATGAAAAGAGGAAGATGGAATATTTATGTCTAGGGAGATGATGCACAGGCATGGTGCAGATGGTGTGCCAAAACCTCAGTCTCCTGGGACTGCCCGCAAGTCAGTTCTCAAAAGAAACTGAGTAAAGGCCAAGATGATGTATAAGGAATGGTGCTCACACAGTTTAGGGATCCACAGATCCTACATTTCCTCACGAAATGTTTCTGGTCTCTTTTTCACTTAGCAAAAAAGATGGGACCTGTATTCCCTTTGCCTTCCTTCATGTAACCTGGGAATCTGAATTATGAGGATCTGGTCCTTCATACATTTGCATTTGTAGAAAATGTAAACCTGATTTTCATGAACTTTCTCTGGTATGTAATCATCTTCAATACAGAGTATGTTCTTGAACATGGTAAAATTACTTAATATATTATAAGATACTAAATCAAAAGAAAAAGTTTTGATAACATATATACCCATTCTAGGTGAGAAAGATCTTGGAGATTTAGTACATGCAAAGAACCACAAGCCATAAGAAGTGAATATTTAAACCTCAGTCCTGCAAATATTGAATTAGATTCCTTTTGTCATCAGGAAATCCAAAATAATTTCACTGTATAGTGGTAAATCATTTGCCAAACCCCACTTTTTAGAACAACAGTGATTTTGAGCAGTATAAAGTGATATTCTGACTAAGTCACCAGATGATTCTGTGGGTCGGCATTGTGTAGTGCAGGAGTGTACATTATGTGTGTAGATCATAGACAGACAGACTGACTCACGGACCGACTCACCAAATTTATTTGGTAAGTCTGAGATTCAAGAAAGAAAAATTACTCGCAAGTTAAAAACTCCTGAAAAACAAGATTTAAAATAGAAAGGATGACACAACAATAGCATTGTGAATGGCGACATTGTCATTCTGAATGGAGATCTGCTTGAGTCAAATTGAATAACAGTGCTCTTTTTCTTCATTAAGGCCATTAAAATCTGTAAGGTTATGGGACCTGGATAGACATAAAGGTTTTAAAAAGTAATGAGGAGAGACTAATGCTCATTGCTGCGTACTTACTTGAAGAGCTCAATTAAGTAAAAGTTTGTGGTAATTTGTGCTCTCTGAAAAATCTAAGCAGAAAAGCCTCAATTTTGCTATTGCATTGGTTCAGAAAAAAACCCTACATTTTTTCCCTACATCACCATGTAAATATTATAAATACTTTTTGGAGCGCCCAATGATTTTTACCATTGCAACTGGAGATGAATTTTACTCATGCATAACATCAAAATGTAAGAATTCAGCAAGATTCTTTTGCTGCATTTCACTAAGCTCTTTCAATGGCATGTCTCTGGGAATATTGCAGTTTTCTATTGTTTTTTTGAAAGTGCTAATATTAGCATGAAATGTGATAAGAATTATTTAAGAACCTAATTGCATGCTCTCTGTTTGGCATTTGAATTTTGGATCTTTGGAAATTGTCTTTTCAGAATGCTTTATTTAGTTTCTATTAATACCCTGTAATTTAATAATTGTAGTGGGAGGTTAAGGAGAATATGGAACAGGGAAAGAATTGCATATTTCTTTGAAACAGGAGTTTGTGATAGGCTCTGACTTTTTTTTTTTTTTTTACTAATCTTAAAAAGCAGTTTTGCTAAGGCTGGTGTGAATACCACAGAGCATGGAGAGACCAGATAGGGAGACTATTCATCCTTTATTCCATTCATTTGTCATATGACTAAGGGAAGGTTGAATCAATCAATCAAAGCTCTGCAAAACAGCATTAAGCAATGTAATTCTTGATTAAATCTTGCTTTCGATGTAGATATCGGCCTGAAGAAAAGATCTTTTAAACTAAATCTTCCCATGAAAGCAGGAAAAAAAAATATAATTGCTTTTTCTGTTGCCCTAAGACTATGCTGAAAAGCACATCTGAAAAAAATTGTGGCTGTGACTTCATGTTTGAGTTTTTGCCTGTTAAAATATATTACTACAGGCCTCTGTTTTTTGCACTTGTAACCCGAGTAAGAAAATGGCATGCAAGGAAGAAATCTTCTGGAAAGATTGGCTAATGGCTATGTAAACAGCAAATGCTTGCCACATATGGGCATTAGGAGTTTTCATTGCAAAGGCTCAGTGACTATTGCGAGCCGGGTAGAGCTCTGAAATGCGGTAGCAAGACAGATCTTTTGGGTGAGGCTTGGGAGCAGTTTGGCAAAGGCTTTGGTACTTTTTCCTCAGGGCCTATGTCAAAAAAGGACTACAGCAGCTGAAAGACAAGGTTCTACTGTGCCGCTTGGGTCTTCTGCAAAGGCCTGGGGAGTTGCAAATAAAGGGAACATGTAGTCAATAGAACAGGGCTTAAGCAGACTCACCTCAAGTGTTTGCGTGTAAACAAGGAAGGGTCTGGAAGGCATCATTATGGGGAACCCCATCCCCAGCCCTTTCTGGTAAATCTGCATGGTGTGGTGCCCCTCTGGAGTGCCTGTACACTAACAGATGCAGCATGGGGAAGCAAGATGATGAATTGGTGTCAGAGCCCTGGAAGAGGCTGCCCAGGGAGATGGTGGAATCTCCTTCTCTGGAGACATTCAAAACCCACCTGGACATATTCCTGTGCAACTTGCTCTGGGTGGACCTGCTTTGGCAGGGGTTGGAGTAGATGTTCTCCAGAGATCTCTTACAACGCCATGTCATTCTGTGATTCTGTGAATTAGAGATATGTATGCAGATGTAGGACCGCCATCTTGTGGAGTCATGGTGGGATGGCTCGCATGACTGGAGTGCTGCGATGGAGTCATACAGGCTCTTTAGGAAAGACAGGCTGGAAAATGAGAGGGAGGATTTTTCTTTGTGTGAGAAAGACGCTGGACTGCATGAAGCTCTGCCTGGGGATGGGCAATGAGCCAACTGAGGGCTTATTGGGGAGGGGGGGTGGGATACATTGTAGTGCGTGTGTGCTACAGGTCACTAGAGGAGTGAGGAGTCCAAGAATGCTGGCTTATATTCAAGAATCACTTCCTCCAACTCAAGAGCGTAAGCGTAAGTCAAGGAAAAATGCCAGAAAGCCTGCATGGATGAGCAAGGAGCTCCTGGCCCAATCCAAACACAAAAATGAAGTATATAGAAGGTGGAAGGAAGTAGGGAAGGGAAACCAGGGAGAAGCACAGAAACACTGTCTGATTATGCAGGGACACAGTGAGGAAAGTCAAAGGCCCCCTGAAGCTGGATCTAGTGAGGAATCCCGAAGGTAACACAAAGGACTTCTACAAGGTACACCTGATGACACAGGACATGGAAAAAACTGAGGTACTGAATGGGTTCTTTGCCTCAATCTTTACTAGCAAAAGCATCCTTCAGACATGTAAGTACCTGGTAATCAGGGGGAAAGTCTGAAGCAAGGAAGACCTACCCTTGGTACAAGAGAATCAGGTATGGGAATACTTAAGCGAACTGGACATAGTTCATGATATAAAAATTATAGATAAATACATCTTGGAAAAATGGGAAAAAATGCAAAGGGATTTGAGTAATATGCATTATCTCTTAAACTCTTGATTTAACAATTTTATTTCAGCATATCTATTTTGTCACCTGACTCCCAACCTCTTTCTCTAAAAGAAAATGTTGACTTTTCAGGAGATTATGAGCTTTGTTGAACGGCTGGAATCTAACTAAGGGCTGAGTAAGAATTACTTGCATGAGAGAGATTTTATAGCAACAGCTTCCCAGATGTGTGGATACGTTTGCATGTTTCGGGAACATTGTATGAGGACACGATCTAGTACTCTAATTTTCTCCACCTCTGAGAGTTCAAGGAATTCTGGCTTCAAACGCATCAGTAGAAATAATATTGTTCTGTAGCAAAGAGTCTCAGACAGATTGCAGAAATCTGTTAAATATTAATTCCATTAAGGCTGAATATTCAACTAAAATTAACTATAATGCTGTATAAAAATAATTTTATTAATTTATTTACAGCGGGATGCAGTGAAATGTATAGAAACTTGGAAGTTATATTTTAATTAATAAAGGAAAACTTATAATAATGTAATTGAATATTTGTGGATAATGTATGTACAAACTTGAGAAGGAAAGACAAAGGGAGCTGGGATTGTTTAGCCTAGAGAAAAGAGGGCTGAGGGGAGGGAGCAGACCTTCTCACTCTCGACAACTCCCTGAAAGGAGGTTGTAGAGAGCTAGGGGTCAGTCTCTTTTCCCAAGGAATAAGTGATGGGACAAGAGGAAATGACCTCAAGTTGCACCAGGGAAGGTTCAGATTGGATATTTGGAGAAAATTTTACACTGGAGGGTTATTAAACCTTGGAATGGGCTGCCCAGGGAAGGGGTTGAGGCACCATCCATGAGGTTTTCAAAAGATGGGTTGACGTGATGCTTAGAGACATAATTTAGTGATGTGTTCTTTTGTATGGTGATCTTTTGGTTTGTTTGGTTTTGGTTTTTAATCAGGGTTAGGTTGATGGTTGGACTAGATGATCTTAAAGGTCCCTTCCAACCTAGAAGATTCTATGAATCTCTGTGTGTATATATTTACTAACATTTATGCATATATACACACACATATACATAAGCATGACTGGTGAACCAGGAAAAAAGCAGAAAATAAACTGGCCTTGGATAGCCAGCCTACAGATGTCCTATTCATGCTTGTCCAGATTACTGGTCTTCTGAATTCCTGCATCTGTGTGCACAAACCTGTTTGCACCACCATTTCTCCCTGTGTGGATTTTAGAAGTATGGAACTATGACTGGGTATGTCAGATCAGACTGATGCCTGATCTGGACATTTGGGGAAGTTAGTTACAGGAACATGGTGTAGCATCATAAATTAGCAAGGAAGAACAGATGCAGTGGCTGTGTCCTCACTGAATATGATTGGAGACGGTAAAGAATTTAGAATATTAGGAAAGATGATGCCTTCTCTCCATTTGCTACACAGTTTTTCAAGTGAAATAAACCTTTTCAATTTTTCTCTTTTTTTCTTACTCAGTAGTTCTTTCTTTCCTTTCTCATGTGGCCCAGCAGCCATGTGGATATTTTGTAGAAAGAATAAAGGCAGATATATGAGTAGGAAGGGAGAGATAACTTGGTATAACTACTTCTTCCTTTCATATATGTCTTTTCACGTGGTATATTTCCCCTCAAGAACATTCACAGGCTGAAAACAACATAAGGGCTACTGAAAATACGTACCAATGTACTGCATGCTTTTTATCCTCATTAATTCAAGACAGATAGCATTTGAATGTAAAATATCCCTCCATAGCATTACATAATATGGAAATACAAGATGAGCAATGGAGTATTTTTTTCGATGATCTTAGTGTAAAGTTCAGGGCACTGCAAGGGACTATGGCATAAATGTTCAGACATGTTCAGTTTTCTCACCCTGAGTGTTAGAGGGTTCAAGAGAAAGCTCTGTGAGATGGCCAATCTGCTTTTCTGAACCAGAGAGGTATGTAAACACTATTTCTAACCCCTGGTTGGAGAGGGGAGGCGCTATGGTGTACTGCTTGCTGTTTGTATTCAGTGTGGGACTAGATATTAAACTTAGTATTAAAGAGTTTGATAGGAACCTGAATGCTTGTCTCCAAGAACACAAGTGAATGGAGATCTCACCCACCACATATGCACTTCGCTTGCTTGTGCAACCTAGGCCACCAACATGTGTATAGATGCTCTGGTGAGAATCTGCCATGGTCTGCAGTGGTAGCCAGTACCCAAACCCAAGTGGGTTCATGCCTATTCCTGCCACTGTTGCAGCCCATAGTTAGCACATTCCATGCTGCGATGCTTGAAAGGCTCCAAGCCCCTACTGGTCTTGGCGCCCCCTGCACATTGCTGCTTACAGATATGAGCCTTGGTCCTATGGTTTTGGATGTCAGGGAAAGGTTGCATTAAGTTTGGTGGGCTTATGAAAAAAATCTCTTCTATTCCACGCTGTATCTAGTGTTTTTTCAAATGAAGATTTGGGTACCTGACTGCCCAGTCTCAGACATTTTATTTAAAGATTGGCTCGTGACTTTCTTCTTGTGCTTCCTGTTCTTTTTTCTAGGAAGACCAGTTGCTATGACCAAAATCAATCCCCATTTCAGGATTCCTGGCACAGGTATGTAACAATGAATCACTTTCTGTCATACTTCTATTCCTGCAATTATGTGATGAAAAGGAGCTCACAATCCAAAATACAGAAACCCCAAACCCTCACATGTAAATGCCTTTGCAAATGAACCCTCTAACGACTTGGAGAGAAAAGATACACTATGTAGCCTAGCTCACATTCTGTGTATGAGAAAGCCTACTTTAAAATCAAATTATTTCTGTGTTCACAAGATAGGTATTATTAAATCTATCTCTGCATTGTCTAATTTCATTTTCAGATTTTTGCATGGCTTATCTTAGCTAATGAGAAATGTTGACACAGGAGATCATGTTGTACTGAGAGGAACTCAACTTTAGTGGCTTTAAAATGGTTGTCTTCAAAACACTTCTGGGTAGAGTGACATGAATGGCATAATAACAAACCTAGCTGCAAAGCAGCATTAGAAAGCTTTATGTTAGTGTTAGGGTCTTGGAGTCACACTGTCAAAGGAGGTCAAGGATACTAAAAGCACAAGAAAGGCTTTATTTTGTGAATATTTAATTCCTAATGAAAGAAAAGCAACAGAAGAAAGGAAGAGATTCTTTTTCATCATTTCAGACTACATGCTAACATCAGTATATCCAAGTGCATTTACAATGTGAATTATTCTAAAAGTACCAGTTTATTTGTACTGCAGCATTATTCCAGGCTGCTATTTTTATGTCAGGGAATCCAAATTAGGAGCCTTGTGAAGTCTGAGGTGTTTCTAGTAATTTATCCAAGATTGTATTTTTCTAATTCCTTCACAATTGTTCCAAGGACTTTGATTTGATTTTCACTGAATTTCACTGAATTTTTAGAGTTGGAAGGGATCATAAAGATCATCTAGTCCAACTCACCTGCTGAAGCAGGATTGCCTAGTACTAGATCATGTTACTCAGGACTGCATCCAGGAGGGTCTTGAAAATCTCCAAAGAAAGGGACTCCACAACCTCCCTGGGCAGCCTGTTCCAGGGCTCTGCCACCCTCACTGAGAAGCAGTTTTTTCTCATATTTGAATTGAATCTCCCATGTTCCAACTTGTGCCTGTTACCCCTTGTCCTC
>BJBW01004128.1:413-45404 GCA_004320125.1 Scolopax mira | reverse complement strand
AACCCACCCTTTAGATACTTATAGGCATTAATAAGGTCTTCCCTCAGCCTTCTCTTCTCCAGACTAAAGAGTCCCAGTTCTCTCAGCCTTTCCTCATAAGGGAGATGTTCCAATCCTTGAATCATCTTTGTTGCCCTTTGCTGGACTCTTTCCAGTAGTTCCTTGTCCCTCTTGAACTGGGGAGCCCAGAACTGGATGCCGTATTCCAGTTGTGGCCTCACCAGTGCAAAGGGGGAGAATGACTTCCCTTGACCTACTAGTCACGCTCTTCCCTATGCAGCCCAGGATTCTGTTGGCCTTCCTGGCCACAAGAGGACCCCCAGATCTTTCTCTTCAGAACTTGTCTCCAGCACATCCATGCCTAAGCTTCATTCTGCAGAAGGTTAGACCTCAATATTAGAAATCTTTTTACTGGGACTGATGTGTAAGGCTGCTAGGGCAAGACACCACCTAGATAACATTGCTTGCTTTGTGTGAAATGTACTTCTAGGAAAAAGTGCCAGGACAAATAATTCAATCTTTCTATCACATGGGTACCCAAAGTGTGTCTGACATGCCATTTTGTAACCCATGAAACCAATTCAAAGTCAACTCTTTAACTGAGTCAATCCTCAGAAGAGTTAACTGCTTGTCACAGCTCACAGAGAAGCTGTGGCTGCCCCATCCCTGGAGGGGTTCAAGGCCAGGCTAGATGGGGCTTTGAGCAATCTGTTTTGGTGAGAGGTGTCCCTGCCCAAGGCAGAGGGTTGGAACTCAATGAACTTTAAGGTCCCTTCCAACTCTAACCATTCTATGATTCTATACTTTGCATCCAATAGATTTCTTCTTGGAAAACTGAGTTCAGGATGACATATTCAGAGATTACTCAGCCTTTTCAAATTAAGTCAATCATCTCCCACCTTAACTAGATGATTTAGAGGCTAGTCCACAATTAATTTTACCCCGAAAACAATAGAGGTGAATATTCTCTTAAGAAAAACCTGAGTAGTTTTGCTTTAGTTGGGTTGTGAGGAATGACTAGTAGAGGGAGAAGGTGAATTTGTATTCATTATATTACATGTATATTATATTACAGGGAATGTATTCCAGCAGCAGTGTTATTGTACAGCATTATATAGTAGGAAATGTGAGCAATAGCACTTTCAGGACCCATAAGAAAACCTAAGATAATGCCTTCCCATCCTTTTACCAATGCTTATTAGTCCCACACCAATAAGACCACTCTTTATTGGCAAATACAGTTATCTCACTTGGCGTCTGAGAAGCTTAAATACTAAACAGTCTGTGGCTTTTTCTTTTCTCCTTAATACACAGAGGATTACCCTTGTGAAGGACTACATAAATAGAAAATGTGATGGCTTTGCTTTAACTACACTAAGTCTGTCTTTTTTTTTCTCCTGGCAAGAGTTTTAAGCATCAGTGTTGCATCCATATTAAGTGTGAATTCCCTTGTGTAAATCCCATTAAGGTTAATAGAATTTTAGCTTTACTGCTTAATAAATTTCAAAGTGGATTAACTTTTGAGAAATATATAACCAGCCATAATGCACAGAACACAACCCCATATCAGCAGACATATACTGTAGCTGAGGTGTGGGAAGTGCTAATGGAGACATGATGAAGCAGCTTTGCATTATATATAAAGAAAATAGAATATTTTCAAGTTTGTAACAGCCAATATTTCAGTATTGTTTGTCTTCTATTGTTGCTTTTTTGTCACTTCAACTCGTTTTGACATTATATTCTTCCACCTTCTGTGCTTTTGGATGTAAAATAATAATGAATGATTTTCCAAGCTATTAGATCAAAATGCAGTCTTATATACCTAGTAATCACTGGACCCATTGGGGGAGTTGGACTTTGAGAGAGGTGGTACTCAACTGCATGTATTTTAAGAGGATCATAGAACCATAAAATCATAATTTAAGAGGAACCCATAACTTTACATCACATATGAAACACTGTACAAACTTAGTGAATCTAAAATTGGTTTATATTCTTAAGTATAGACTTCCTCGAAAATTACCATATTTGTCTATCAGAAGCTTTCAGAGACCCAGGTCACTCCAATTGCCTTTCTCCAGTTGCTGTTGCATTGGATTTCCCAACTTCAAAAGACACAATTAAGGTAGAGGAGACAGGCATTGGAGACAGGCAACACTCCTGAGCTTTTGGTTGCTGCTGCTGCTCTGAAGTCAAGGTGAGGCTGTGTCTCCATGGCTCAACAGCATTTCCCCTTACCTTCTGAGGGGCAATGCCATTCTTCATGGGTGAGGGCTAGCCCTCTTTTCTCAACCACAAATGTAGCTAACAAAAGTAGACAAAAGGTCTAAGCTTTCTAAGGCCCACTCATCTCTGCATTCCTGCTACAATTCTTTGCTTTTTCCGATGGCTCCCATCCCCCTGGACATCTCACTTTTTATTTGTGTTGCTGGTGCAGCGAGTTGGGAAATCTGCTGACGTATAACTGCAGATTCCAGCCAAGGTTGTGAAACAGCAGACTCTGATTATTACTTATATTCAGGAGACTGACCGAAAATGTCATTATAGGTTTCCATATTTATTATCTCGGAGAATTCCATATCCAATAAGACTATGATATTTTTTTTCCTTTACATGCCAGCCCTGTAACTCCGACTGTGATCTGAAAGTCAAGCTGTCATCTTTCTTTTAATGAATTTTTTTGCAACAGAAACTTAGGTTAAAATATTGCTGCTAACTTGAGCCAGTATAGGGCTGAGTCTGTTTTTCTAGCTCCATTGCTTCTGCAAAGAGCTGAAGTGAAAAAGGAAAGAAGTAAAAAAGAAAAAAATGTTTTAATAAATAGTTTTTATTCTAATTAGTTACAGGAACATCAATGGCTCAAAAATGAAATAGCCTGTCTTCATAGTAATTTTAATGACTATAACTGTACTTTTAATGTCTAATGGCAGTAAACAGGGAAGGTGTGACTTATGTTTCTCTAATGCATATAATATCTTAAAATTTAAAAGCAATTTAAGAATGATTCATTCATACTAACGAGAATTAGCTAGGAAGCTCAAGAGAGGTATCACTCAAGACTTCAGCCTATAGCTTCCCTCTCATGGGAGGATCCAAGCTGACCCTGTTTGCTTTACATTCCAGTGTTCCAGGTCATGCTTCATTTCATTTTCAATATCAGCAGTTTTCAGTGGCTGGCTACGCAAAATCTGAATACCTGTATTTGTGATACTAGCTAAAAATGCTTTAAGTTAAAAATCACTTGCAGTTCTTTGGTTTTCTTCGGTGGCTAAAACTTGCAGTTAGAGTTGCAGCCGACACTGTGACAAAGTGGTACAATTCTGCCTTTGTTCAGTTTGGGGTAACTTTGCCCTGGGTGAGTTAGGCTGCTGTAGTTCTGATACTAATCAATCTAACACGTATATTTGCTGCTGCACTTCTAACACCAAGTGATACATATTTTTTCTATAGCTTTTAAAGAAATAGTAGATAAATAGAGGTTGCAAAAGTATTCAGTGTTATCCTAACTCAAGATGAGAAAACTGAGTCAATCTGTTACAGTGCACTACCACAGTCACAAAGTGTGTTTGAGGCATTGATCTAAAGCAACAGAGAGTTCCAGAAGTGGACATGTCAAAAGCAATTCACTTAAATGATGTGGTTTAGACCTTTTTTGCCCACAGGAGAAATAATCAGTATCAGTATCTCATCGCAATGTCATTAAGAAGTTGTAAAGTGTCTGCGTCTACTGTACAGCTTCATGTGTGAATATGACAAGTTAATTTTTAGGTCACATGGATTTATCTCAGACAGCTAGCTTATGGCAGTCTTTTGTTTATCTGCTCCGTAAGTATCTTAAGGAGTAATTGTAAAGGATATTTTGTGTGGTCAGTTTTTTGTTGGTTTAACAATGTGCTGATTCTTGCTCCATTTGTGGTTTTTTTTTAAAATGAAATACTTCTGCAGTTGTTTCCTGTATTTCCCACCACCAGGTCCTACTTCTCGCACATCTCAGTGCTGATGAGACTTTGAGAAGCCACAAGTACTCTGTCCAACAAGGAGTGTTTTAGTGAGACAGTCTCCATACGCAAAACCCAGAGAGATCAAGTGCACCATGCAAAGGAAGAAATCAATTTCACCTGACCCTCAGGTGAAACAGGTTAGAGACCTGTTCTCTAAACTATCAAAGGTCCATCTGTTTTCTTTACTTGAGCAGAATAGGTGATAATAAAATTTAAATATGTGCATTTTTTAAATCTTTGTTTGTAATGGATTATTTTATACCGTTGAGCTCTATGGATATGGGTCTATTTTCCACAGATCCTGCCAAGAGAGTTTCCATTCTGGGGCTCCCTGCTTATTTCTTCCAGCTGCTTCTCTTTCTTATCCCTTCTGCTGTTATTCTCCTCCTGTCTCCTTCTTTTCACTACTGATGGAGGAGAGGCTTGGTTAGACTTTGAAGTCATAATACAAATGTTCTTGGCAATTGTTTCTATATTCTTTATAATTATTCTCCAGCTATTCCAATTGCATTTTCCAGTCGGAGACCAACACTGAGGACTGTATTGCTCGCTCAGAATGTTAAAAGTGCAAATAATCTTTTAAGAGGATTCATAAGAAACATGTTTGACATCAAGACACATCAGGAGTAACACAGTGGCCAAAGTGGTGTTGGCTGCATTGACCAGAGTGATGTAGGAAGGACAACTCCTTAAATACGTCTTCATTTCCTGTCTATTCCCTAACCTACCCCACAACGTCTGTCTGCATCATAGCACTTCCTGCCGGTCTTACCCTGCAAGTTCACCATCAGCAATCATGGGATCTGTGGGACCTGTTGACCTCAACCTTCTTCAGGGTGTGGTACTGATTAAATGCAGGAAATGGGAGTCTGTGTGCATGTGTCACAGAATGACATGGGGTTGGAAGGGACCTCTGGAGATCATCTACTCCAACCCCCTGCCAAAGCAGGTCCAGCCAGAGCAGGTTGCACAGGAACATGGGTTTGGAATATCTCCAGAGAAGGAGACTCCACCACTTCCCTGGGCAGTCTCTTCCTCCTCATGTTTAGTTGGAACTTCTTCTAACCAAGTTTGTGCCCATTTCCTCTTGTCCTGTCCATGGGCACCACTGAGAAAAGACCAGCTCTGTCCTCCTGACACCCTTCCTTTATGTATTTCTAAGCATTGATCAGATCCTCCCTCAGCCTTCTCTTCTCCAGACTAAAAAGACCCAAGTCCCTCATCCTTTCCTCGTAAGATAAATGCTCCAGGCCCCTCATCATCTCTGTAGCCCTCTGTTGTACCCTCTCCAGCAGTTCCCTGTCCTTCTTGAACTGAGGAACCCAGAACTGGACCCAGTGCTCTAGATGGGGCCTTCCCAGGGCAGAGCAGAGGGGCAGGATGACCTCTCTTGATCTGTTGGTCACACTCTTCCTGATGCCCCCCAAAATGCCATTGGCATTTTTGGCCACAAGGACACATTGCTGGCTCATGGTCATCCTATTGTCCACCAGGAGTCTTTCTCCTCAGAGCTGCTCTCCAGCAAGTCCACCCCCAACCTGATGCTGTGTCAGTGTGCATCATTTGAATGCTCTATTGTATTAATGAAAGATAATTTTAAAAGAAAAAAAAAAAGTTGGTTTACACCTGTGGGAGTTATTTGACTACCTGTTACTTCGATAGCATTAATCCTGATCTTGTCAGACGTGAATGGATCCTCCTTCCTGCAAAAATAACAACTGGCATGGAGGCAGCGAAGTGCTGTTTTCTCACATGTGCAAGTATCTGTGGAACGAAGTCCTTTGTTTGTTTGTTTGTCTCTATGTGTGTGTGTTTGTTTTGTCTCTTTTTGGAACATATTAGAAAGCATCCTGCTCTTGTTATTTCTTTTCAATAGTCTATTTTCTCTAGAAAGTAATATCCACATGGTAAACTCCTATTCATCAAAACTGTGCCAAATATGTGCCATTTTAAAGCTAAATATATGTTATTTTATTTTACTTTAAAGCAAGCCAAAATACATACCAAGAACATAGCTCTGCATGGTGTTGGTCCTGTTTTCAAATGAGTATTTACTGCGTAAGGCACTTCTGTGTAACAAGCTGACTTGGTAAGGGGCTACTTTGTGAATGCAGTACAGAATGCACTATTTCTTCCTCCTCTTACTCTGTGAACTTACCTTTTAATTGTAAAAATATATGTTTTTTCTATTCTTGGCAAAGCATGCAAAGCATGACCTTGTATGCCTAATGCAGTCATACCCACTCCCTAGTGCTCCCCTTTCACTTGCATTTTAGGAGTGTTTCTCCAGGGGGACACAAAGATGCAGATAAATGTTGAGTTTGGGGGAAGTGCTAGTACTTAGGAGCTTCTGTGTCAGCTCATATCCTTCTGTCGGTATGACTGGCTGATGTGTGGGAGTCCAGTTTGGGTCCTGTTTTTCTTCCCTCTGGATGGGTGCTAATAAGTCTTTCCTCTTGTCATGTACTGCTGATATTTTTCTTCCTTGGCTTGGTCAGGATGAGAAAAATTTTTTAAGCAAGCTCCCCTATTCCTCTACTTCACACCAAAACAAGGCTCCACTTCAGGCCAGAATAAGTAGGGAGATTCCTGGCATACAGGACCACATGGTAAATATCTCCCTTTTCCATTATTTTGCTTTATAAAATGTTAAAAACTGCTCTTTTTCTTTTTGTAAGGATTGAATTTCACATTTTGCATATCTGGCTCAACTTGGCCTTTTCTAAAAAATAAAAAATGCTACTGAGCAACTGTGTTAGCAAATGCTGAAACGAAAAAACTATGTTATACCACGGGTGTGTTATGAGGTTTATAAATTAAAAGAGAAAAGTTTTATACAGAATTGAGAGTAAGCCAAAAAAAGCAGTAATTTCTCTTTGATCATATGGAGAACAGTTCTACATGGCCTGCAAGCTCACTGACTTGGGGGAATCCAGTAATTAAAATTTGGAATAACTTGGCAATTTCATATCTTGGACACTTGAACTGAGCTTTGCCTGCAAATCCAACACGGTTCTGTAAACAGAGTCAAGTCATGACACTGTGCCTAATAACTTCTTTATTTAGAATATGAGCTTGGTCTTACTGAAACAGGCTGAAAATTCATGCTAGGTTTTCTGAATAGTCTCATCTGGGAAAAGGCATTTCTCAGTCTTCTCCTAAGAATGTGGAATTTGGGGGTTTTAGTGTTGAAATATTATTGGCCTTTACTGTCAAACTTCTAATTACCAAACTCCTGATATACTAATTAATAAATGTTTGTTTTTATTGCACCATCTTCCCATCGAAAGTCAAAGAAAGCTGATTTTAGCTTTCAGCTGCATTAGCAACTTCTTCAATGAAAGAGTGGAAAAGAAAATCACCTCTCTGATGAGGATTTCTGGTTCCACTGCACCAACTACTGAAAAGAAGCTGGTGAAGTCTTTAGAAATCAAGTTCCAGTGTGGAGACCCTTTTTTGTAAGTGAAGAATATTACTTCTGAGAGTAGACATGAGAGTAGGTCTTCATGTTGAATACCTCCTTAATAAGGACATAAAAATAAACCATCCAGCAGGTTACATAATTTTAGACCATTTTAAAAACATGCATCCATTTGCATATCATAGGGTGAATCAGTTTACAATGTGCATAATGGATTCAAAATTCAAAATACTAAGACCTAGTCAATTGATAAGAAAAATGTAAAATTGTACCGAACAGTAACCTTCCTAGGACAACATATAAGCCAGTGGGTGTCTTTTTGCTTTAACCCGTATAAAGGATATTTATTCTGGCAGTCTTGGAGAGGCTAAATTCAGTAAACATTTCAGAATTTGTGGCCTAAAAGAGGAATTGGCACCTCTGTTTTTCCTCAGTAACTGCAGTGGTGCCTCTGTCCCCGAAACTGGTGTGTATCAGCTGCGCAACAGGGAGGCAAGCATTGAGCACTGCAGACAGGGCTTGTTTCTTTTGTCCTGGAAGCAGGGCTGACTGCTGATGCACGAAAATGGTGAAGGGGTAATATTATCACAGTTTTCTTCCCCACTGCCACTCAGGCACACCAGCAGCTGCTTCAGCATCCAGCCCACCTGGAGGTGAGAGGCGACGGGGATGCTCTAAAATAGATGTGCTGCTCCGGGAGAAGTGTCCATCTGCTGCCAGTTGATGCCCTTTAGGAGTTTCCAACTGTCTGTCCCCAGCTGTTCCTCCCCCTTCTGCCAAAAACAAGGTGCTTAAGCATCTGGCAAGAGGAAGTTGATCGATTATAATTTCTGAGATTAAATGACCGGCCAGTTTACCAGTTAACCACCCTCCTGATGATTAGTTCGAAGGCATAAGTACCAACAACTGATGCTGCAACTTTGAGGGTAGCCTGGCTGCAGATGAAAGTTTGGAGAGGGGCTGAAGCATTTGCCACTGCTGCACAGATGCTGCCTGCTTTTTCTGAGTGGAAATAGTAGGGTAAGTGGAAGGCTACTTCTCTCCTTTTCTTCATCTTTTTCAATACAAAAGAAACAAATAATCTGAATAGATGCTATTGTGGGACAGGTACTCTAGCTCCATCCAGCTACCAGGAGGGTATATATGTTCCCCTTTGCCTGTTTCAGTCTTTTAAAGTATTTTAATTATTGTTATTTTATGTTATTTCTTTTTTGCCTATTATTTTTTATTATTGACTAAATTTTCTATTATTATATTTCTATTGTTTTCTAGAATCCTTCTGCCATGCTCTTGACCTTGTAAATAATGCTTTCCGATAACGAACCCAAGTAAAGTGACTGATATTGACCTGAGTAGTTTACTTTCCGTCATCTCTCCAGATGGGGATCTTAAAAGATCCCTTCCAACCTAGGTGATTCTGTGATTCTGTGACAGCTGGCTGAACATGAGCCAGCAGTGTGCCCAGGTGGCCAAGAAGGCCACCCGCATCCTGGCCTGTCTCAGGAACAGCGTGGCCAGCAGGAGCAGGGCAGTGATGGTGCCTCTGTCCTGGGCTCTGGGGAGGCCTTACCTCAAGGGCTGTGTCCAGTTCTGGGCCCCTCACCACAAGAAGGACATTGAGGTTCGGGAGCGTGTCCAGAGGAGAGCCACCAAGCTGGTGAAGGGTCTGGAGAACAAGTCACATGTGGAGAGGCTGAGGGAACTGGGCATGTTTAGTTTGGAGAAGAGGAGGCTGAGGGGAGACCTCCTTGCCCTCAACAGCTCCCTGAAAGGAGGGTGTCGAGAGGTGGGGATTGACCTCTTCTCCCAAGGGAATAATGAGAGGAGCAGGGAAAATGGTCTGAAGTTGGGGCAGAGGAGGTTTAGCTGAGATCTTGGGAAGAATGACTTTCCTGAGAGCGTGGTCAGGCACTGGACCAGCCTGCCCAGGGAGGTGGTGGAGTCACCATTCCTGGAGGCACTTAAGAATCATGTTGACATGGCTCTTCAGGCCATGATCTAGTGTCCGAGATTGTTGGTTTGTGTCTGTCTGTGGGTGTGTGTAGTGCGTTTTGTTTGTGAGGTTCTTTTTGTTTTGTTTTGGGTTTTTTTTGTGGTTGGACTTGATGATCTCAAAGGTCCCTTCCAACCATGAATAGTCTGTGATTTTGTGATTCTGAGGGACATCCAGGTTACCCTCGGCAGGTGGTACTGTTCTTTTCAGCCCCAGAGGAGAGTGTGGCTGTTTGTCCAGCTATTCTCAGTCCCCAGACCTGTGTGTTACCTGGCCCAGGTGCTGTGGCACTATGGGGGTCAGCCTCCCTGCCCCATATCCAAACCTTGGTAGCTGCTTTACAGTAAATATGGTGATTACTCTAACAATGAAAGCGGCCGGGGCCTTTTTCTATGAAACTTGTGGTTGTTTAGATGTTTCTTGATACCAGCTTGCTCCACATGCCTTTTTGGAGGACTGAACTTGCATCTGGTGGGATGACAATATGTCACTCCGGATCTGCAGAAGACAGTGTAAGGTCAGTGATGAGAAGCCTTCACTTTCCAATAGTTGTTTCTATGTATAAATTGGCACTTGATGCTTATCAAAGAACAAGAAATATTGGATATGCTCTGAACGTCCATTGTATTTTTGAGCCAACTGCTTGATGGAAGTCATCACTTATATGTAAATGAACTGTCAATGGCTTGCCTCTGTTGGCAGTCGCTGGACTGTGAAGGGTATGTCTTAATAAGAACCAAAGCTCTTCACAGACTTTGATTTACTGGAAATAAAATAGAAAAGTCCTCTGAGACTACAAAGGACACTTGTTTCAGATAAAATGTCTAGACAGTAGCAATATATTTGGGGCTTTTATTATAGCAAAACTGCAAATTAGAATAGAGTGCTGAGAAAGTTCCTATGACCCAGCTGAGTTCAAAAACACTGTTTCAGACTGATCCTTGAAATACACTCAAATTAAGTTCATGAGCATTCAAAAAGTGAAAGAAAAGATGTGCAAGGTCAATGTTCAGGTTTGCTAGAACTCTAGAGCTGCCCAGACTTTCCATTCTCTCTGACAACGAGGGATTTGCAATTCATCTGTGATTTAAATCAGTTAAAGAAAACACAAATGAGGCAGTGTGTTTCACTGCATTAGATAACAGTCTGCTTTACATGCATTCCTATATGTCGACTTTTTTCTGTGATTGTTGAAAATAAAGCACAAAAGAGAGATTAAGTCTGTGAATTGTTACATTGTGGGGAAGAAACAATCAAAATGAAACTGAAGCATCCTTTATCTGTCTCTTGTTTTAAAGACGGAAAATTATACAGCATTTCTGATAAAGATGTGAAAATTGCTGAGCATTCAGTTTACCTGAAAATTATTGTCATTTCTAAAAATTATTATTTTATTATTATCGTCCTTGGTATTTAATTACTATCCAGAATTTTTCAAAGCTTTACTGAATTAAAAATATTAATAACATAGGGGTGAACCTATGCCTTTTATCACAGTCTGTGTAACCTGGGCTCTGTGGTTTTGCCTAAGAGAATTTATATGCCAAGTATAAACACTGTATGTGAGAGCTTGGGTATTTAAATTAGAACTTGGATCATCTGTGTGGCTAATGCAGAATCCAGAAGGCAACGCAGTGAAGCATCAGTTTCCAGCACCAGAGTGCTCTGAATCATCTTCCGTGTGGTTTATCCCAGCTTTTCAGGAATCATCCTGCACTCCTTGGGATCACCTCCTTTTCCATCTGTACAGAGATCAAATGGAGACACTTGGTGGTGCACCCTACCAGCATTTCTTACCAGTTGCCATCTTTGGTATTGGAAACTCTGGCTTTGGAAGAAACAGGTTAGTCACTAATTTTCAGAGAATTCATGTATTCATAGTTTCACCTATCTGAAACAACAGCTCTGAGAGGTGTGAACTTCCTGGGAATCTATGTGACACATTGCATCAGATAATTAAAAGAAAAAAAAAAATCAATTTTGTTAGCTGTCAGTTTTTTCACAGTGCAGGTCTCTGGTGGAGCGTAACTCATCTGTGACGTGGGTCTCAAAGCGGAGATTTGTACAGCGCTCTCAGCCTTTGAGTGCTAGTTTTGAAGTGGAAGGTCAAGGTGGGATTCAGAGAGAAGGCTGAATAATTCTTGCTGACCTGAATGAGATAATCCATTTGCCATTGCTGTCCAAATATAAAACCAGAAATAGTTTAAGAGGATCAGGCTGAGTCTGCAAGCAATCTGAAATCTTATCTCTGAGAGGCACGAAAGACCCCTTCCAATTTAATAGCCTACTACCCCTGAAATCAGAACAATAGCAATTCCATGTCCTTTTGAGTGCACAGAAATCTAGATTCATCTCAATGCTTGTGTGCCTAGGTAGTCTATTAAATGATCGTGGTCTATGGTTTTGGTTCCATTGTAAAATTAATATAAGCCCTAAGGTTAAATGGTACACATTGTCAGCATGATGACTGCATTAGCTGTAACTGTTCCAAAAATAAAATTTATTTGACAATAACTGAATTTCTACATAGTCCAACAGATGAGTCATCAGATAATGTCCACAGAGATCAATTTTATTTATACTTTCAGAAGATTAATATTCACTGTTTTCTAAATCTAAGGGTATGCATAACAACAGAGTGAATTAAATCTAAGAAACATAAACGGATAATCAGAATGTCTTTTGGGGCTTCCCACTGATTCAATATTTGATACTCTGATCATAGCCCCAGTGCACTATGATATCTTTTATCCTGACATATGGCTGGTAAATACCATTACAAATACAAAATTAATGGAACTCAATCCCATATAAGTATAATTTGATGCAAATCGTAGTAGACTGTTTACATGCTCCTCAAGAAGGCTTTGTACCCCATCTATCCTGGCATGCAGTCCTTCAAATGTGTGACAAGTCACTGTTGTCAGAGAGTACAAAGCATGAAAAAAAAAAAGGATGCAATATTAGAAAATCAAGGCTAAAAACCACAAAGAAATCAGATTGAAAACATAATCTTTAAATGAGCAAAGGGCACCATTCCTACCAATGTTTTCCTTGTTTTGAAGTATGTGATTCAAAAATTACCCTTTGTCACAGAAATCATGAAAAGGTCTGTTTTCCCCAATTCCCTGACATTATACCTATGAGAAGTACAGTGTTGTAGTAGTTTCACTGCCTGAAGTATTATCTGTAACATCTATTTTGTGTTCAAGTAAGTGCTATATTTAGAACCCATTTTTATTCTGCCTAAAGTATGCAGTAAGCTAGACCTTAATGTACCCTCTAACATGGGCATGAAAGATGCAGTCTAAAAATAGTCATTACTCTAGAAGCAATAATTTGTTTGAAAGACATCACCTGAATTCCCAGGCAGTAGTGAATGATTAGGACTCACTTGTCTTCTCTGCTGGAGAGAAACCTCCTCAGCAGATCCCCTTTGCAGTTGGGAAATTTGAAATTTGTACAAAAATAGTAACAGAAAAAGTTAGAAAAATTTCAGTATGCCATTAATTCCTGCAGGAGGACAAAGTACTGTTTGTGAATTCCTCTCAGCAATAGTTACTTTTCAGTGCTTTGTTGTCTCCATTGGGAATAAGGTAATTATCAGTAGGAGTAGCAGCAAGGAAGAAAAATAAAATTGTTTATTATTGGACCAATTGAGCCCAGCGAGATGAAGGCCAAATTGTTTTTTGCTTGTCTGAGTTTGATTTTTAGTCAGTCTGGATGTGTTTTTTGTTTAGCAGAGAACTTCAGTGAGGAGTATGTTATTTTATGTCTGAGGCCAATAGAAAGTCATTGGCATAATAAAACTGCAGATTTTACAATTTCAACGCAGCTGCTCGGTGACTTTTAAGCAACTGTGAAATCACATTGTTTAAACTGTGTTTATAAGGACTGATGCCTGGATCCATTTTTTCCTTCCTTTTTTTCTGGAGAAGTCAACAGAAAACCCTCAGATCAACAACTGATACTGCAGCCTATTGGCAAACCACCATTTAGCAATAACCCCCTGGTCACCCTGTGTTATGCTCATGTATGACAATGAACGTGACATTACCAGTATCATCAATGAATTTACAAATACGAATTAACCAGTTAAAATCCATTCGTTTAACGACAAACAAGCTTGTTGAGATGACAAACCAGTTATGTGCAATACCCTGAGCAAACTGTCGTTTCAATTGTTTTTACAACTCCTTTATGACTCCTTGAACTGCAGCAGTTGGTAGTATTTGACATATTGTTATACTGTGTTATCATGTGTATATGTGCCCCATTTATAAGAAGTATTGCTTGCTTCTCACGGACCAAATTCTTTGCAGTGAGAGGTGAATCTGGACCTCATCTGCAGTTGGGACCTCTGACTTCCTACCCCCAGCCTGTGATCCCATAAACATCCACAAATGTGAGTATTTATGCAAGTCATAATGAAGTGGGTTTTTCTTCCAAAATCCCAATACTTAAGTAAGCTTACTTGATTACGGCTTAAAGCTAAATTTTAGGTCTACAACCCAAAATGTTATATGTCAAAGCTGAATCCCCCCTTATTGACAGCAGAGTATCCCCGTCTGGCAGCTCTCAATGGATGAAGTGAGTCTGGAGGGTTCAACTTGCCACCTTGCCTCTGCAGATGTGTCAGGATCTGCAGATGCAGCTGGAGAAAGATAGGCGTTTGCAATAAAAAGAGGCTGAAGGAGGCTAGTGATGAGGGGAGGAGAGATGTGAAGCCAACAGGTGGTTTTTTGTGCTTGCCAGAGGGACGGTGACAAGGAATAGCTTGTCTACAGTAGGGGTCACTGTTAAGTTGCAGGGTACAGCTGATTCTTGTGGTGCTTGACCCTTAAGATTGGGAAGACCAATAGGTCAGGCGCCCTGTAGGAAAATGGAAATCTAAATCAGAGGCTTCTGCGTATTTTGTTTGGCTTCTGAGCTTTGACGAGAACCTCAAAGAAAGAGACCGGCAGCTGCTGCGCTGAAAGGAAAATGACATGTAGAGGAGAAAAATGTGACAGAGCATTTGAATTGTAGAGAGCAAGTTTGTGATACAGTTGAAAAAGGGCATAGACTTCAGAGGAACCTAGAAAAAAGACCACATCCAGCTTCATCGGTATTTTCTGCGGTAAAAGTATTGAGGATATCATCAGGATGGGGAACATAAATCATATGATCAACACAATGGGTGAAACTGGAAACTCTGAGAGCTCAGAGGGAAGGGATTGTATAACTTTTTACTTGTTACCAAGTACCAAGGAATGAAATTATCCTTTTATCTTCACTAGATTAACTCATTTTATTGTATGATTCCAAGGGTCAAACTTTATTTACAGAAGTTTTACTGAAGGGTGACTTCTAGGTGTCAGAGGATTTATTCTAACTCTTGGAGATGTAGAGAAAAATGGAAGTTTATCCCAACAGGAATTTTGGGGTTTGGTGTTACAGCCTCTGTGGGGCACGAGACAAAATTGCAGTTGCATGTTCTTAGGCAGGTAAGTAGCCACACTGAAATAACTGCATCTCAGGACCAGCTCTCAACATTACACCCGCCCTAAAGACACAGCCAAAAGGTTTTTACACCTTCATCAGCCCCACATGTAGGCCTTGGCAGACAGAAAGGAGGTGTACTCCCAAGGCATTATTCCTTTGCGGCAGAGTATTTCCAGAGTGTGGGGGAAATGGAAAAAGTAAAGCTTTTTTAGATTTTAGATTTGAGTCAGGCATGCACAGGCATTCCGCTGGATGTAGGAAAGCTTTTGGAGCTGTAGAGACGTCCTTGGCTTTTATTAATACTGTCTATCTCTGGTGTTAATATGGTCATCAGTAGCAGTTAGTTATTCCTATACTTAGACTTGAATGATGCCTCCTGCACACTGAGGAGGGAAGATGGAAATTGGTACCATCTCCTCTGCATACAGTGCTCCTGCATAACTGAAGGGAGCCATCATTTAGCCTGCAGTGCATAAAAGGAGTGTATTAATGCATGAAGTGTATTGGGTAGATTAAACCTCCAACTAAGTCTGATATCTTTTTTAATATGTGTACAAAAATAATAACTCAGGGCTTCAGTTTCTATTTTGTTTTTCCGCTGCACAAAGAAAACAAAAGTGCATCTGTTGCTAGTCTTTATCACTCATTTCTTTGCCATCTCAAATTAAGATGAATTGCTTGTGCTTGTCCCTTGAACAATAACACTGCTCAAATACATAGACTGGAGTCTCCTTCTGACAAGTTTTAATTGTGGGATGAGTCAAGCTGGTATTTACCTAGGAAGTTCACACATGCAAAGACTCTAGTGTCAGACTGTCTACGCTGCATTATAAAGACAGGAAGCTGAATATCACAAACATAGGGAAGAAGAGGTGTGGCATTTGCAGTGAGCCTGGAAAAAATCAGGCAAAATTAAAAAACTTCCCAGCAATGCACATAACCAAATCATATTGGGTTTCCTTGCAAGGAAGGGAAGAGAAGGCTGTATCCAACTGGCACATCACGAACAATCCCCTGCGTCCCTGTGTAGTGGTAGGAGGGCAGAGAGGAGGTGGATTAAACCAAAGAATTCAGTAAATTCACAAGCTGGAAAGAGCAGAGAGCCCTGCTGCTTCCTTAAAAGAGAGTCTGTTTGAAGTGGGTGTTTTCCCAGAGGTTTCAGCAGAATTTGGGAACCAGATTATATATGTGAGGTTCTAAAACTAGGACCATGGTTAATGTTTAGCATGTTTTTAATATGTGGGAGTGTATTCTTTCACAGCTGTAAGCTGAACAAAGGAACGAATGAATGTCTACTCTCGAGGACAGAATCCATCTCTGCTTGTTAATATGCACTTATGCATGGTACAAAAATACAAAACCCAAATTATTAAAGAAACCTTACATCTCCACTCCTGTCTTTGAAGGCTGCCACCTTGCTACAACATAACATACAGCAAAACATCTGGACAGCCCCAGATGACCTCAGAGCTGGGGTCAGGAAAAAGGCACAGAAGGGAAGACCTATAGTATACCTGAGATGTGGGACAAGGGGCCAGATTTAGCATATTCTGGTCCTTTCTGGGTCTCAATGGAAGACCTATGTCTCTCTGACCTCCTTGCAGCCTCAAAAATATTGTATGCACAATGTGATGCTTGATCTGTTAATTATTCAAAAGCCTAAAAGTTTTGATATAGTTGCATAAATGACTGTAATTATTGGCAGAGAGAGTTTCTCCAAAATTATAGTGGAGATGTACAGTTCACGTACTTAACTGCTTACCTCGGACACACGTGAGTTTATACCTTCTGCTCATGTCTATCCTACTGGCTGAAAATGTACCTCAAATTATTAAACATATTTAGGTTGTATTGGGTTCTAGCAAAGGTAGCAAAATTTATTCTGGACTTGACTTGATGCCATGGTGATGCCATGAAATATAATAGATTTTTGCAACGCCATGATATTATGTAACTGACAGACAGTACAGCACACACAATAAAGAAAACATCGAGTTCCCTGTGCTCTGCAAAATGACATTCAAGAGACCCAGGGAGACATGAGCATGGTGAGCTAGGATGGGGCTGCACAGCAGGGACTTGTTTCTGAGTGGGTAAGGAGCACCTCTAAACCTATCCACTGAACTGAGAATGGGTTCATATTTCTCTCCTTCCTGATCAGCAGAAAGAAATCAGTAGGTAGGAAGTTCTGAGACTGCAAGGTTATATAAAGCAACTTCCCAGTGGAACTGAGGATCTGGTAACATTTATGTACTTAGCTGTGAGTTTGCAGAACATGACACGCATGTTGCTCTCCTCAAAACAAAGAGAAGGTGGTGATTTATTAATGGGAATTGGGCTGGGTTTTTTTTTATTATTATTATTATTTCTTCCTAGCTTCTCCACTTGCTTTCTTCTTTTTCAAAAACTTGGTGCAAAAATTATGAGAGCAGGAGAACAGCACTGATATAATCATAAAATATATATTTCAGAAAACAATAAAAGCAAATATATTTTAAAAAGCAGGGAAGTAGTTGATAACCTACGTGTTTATAATTGAAAGCTGTTCAGAAAGGAATTACTATTTTGTTCATTCCAAATTGTTCTAATCCCCAAACAAAAATTTTCATGGATTTCAGGAACTAATCCATCCGTCAGCAACCAAAGATAAAAATACCTGAAATTGCCAATAGGAAATAAAAGATAATAACAAGAAGCCAATGTTGAAAATAAATATTTTTCAAATGTAGAAAGGTATAATTGATATTACAGAAAGAGGAGTCCAAAATCTCTTTCTCCATGGATTTCTGAGCTCTGATTTTTTTGTATAACGGTTAGGAATCCTTTAATGAAGTTTTGATGGGTTCATTTAAAAAAAAAGTCCCCACAGTTTGGCTGGACTTTAATCCATGGACTAAAACCAATCCGATTTTGCAGCAAAAGTATCTGAAAGTGGATACAGAGCAGTTCTTTCATTGATGCTGCATTAGCTTTTGGAGCTAATCCAGGCTCACTGGAGGTTTACATGCAAACCTGACTCACCATGGGTCTTCCATTCATATCTGATCTGCTTCCAGATCTGATGTCAATGGAAGCACTGTAAACTCTATGCTGCCGCTATCCAGCTTGGCCTCCCTCCAGAAATTTAATGGTTTTTTTCTTCAGTTGCATCAGTGCCTCTGAGCGAAAAGAGAATGACATCCATATGTTTCCAGATTAAAGACGAGTCAACATTTCGAGTGCAAAAACGTACGCATTTGTAGACCTACATTTGATATGGTGAAAGGGTAAATTTCTTGAAATAACAGGTTTGGTCTCAAAGTGGCTGGGGCCATTGTATACATCACAATTTCTTGAAAGAGATCAGCAGAAAGATATATGTAGTCTTCCATGGTTTTCTTTTGGCAGCTCCATTTTGAACCATATAGGTAGAAAACTTGGCAATAAATATGTCAATAAACTCCCATTTAAAGCAAGTGAAAGAGCATTTAACTCAGAAGGCTGATGAAGAGAGCTGGGAACCTATTGTTGCATGTGAACAGGGCACAAGGGTGTTTTCTGAGGACAAATTTGTATTATGTTTGCATAATACAAGAAATGCAAACAGAACCCAAGCAATACGAGCCACTTGCACGCACAGGGAGACCAGACTGGCATTTTTAAGTCCTTTCTTGAAGAATTCTTCAAACTCTTCCACAAAATCTATTATTAAACATCCCACTCCAAGGGTTGGTTTTTTACCTATATTGTTACCTATATATGTTATTTTACCTCTTTTACTGCTCCTGCAAGGCAGTGCTGCAATGGCTGTGCTTGGGTATCTCTGCCACAGAGCATCATATAAGTCAACGTTCCCTCCAGTGCCCAGAGACCTCTGCTAGGGAACCAGTGCTCCCTCCATGGTGTGCAAATGTCATGGACAGAGAGAAAGGAGTTATAAATGTGTTGTGGAGAGGGTAATTTAACTTGCAATCTGGTAGGGCCACGTATTCATCCCCTACTTCAGGCTAAGCAGGACCGTACTAGAGATGCAGAGATGCTAAGATCATCTCATAAAACAGCTTTAAGAATCAGCACTCAATTAGTTTTTTCTTAAGTCTTGTGTATACTACTATTATTCTTCCAAAATAAGAATATTAATTAATATGCAGATATTAAAAATAGTAGCAATAATAATATATTTGCCCTCCAAATATGTTTTCTAACAAGTCATGAAGGAGCTGAAAGGCTCTAAAGGACTGTGCAGCTTCTATTTCCTCGGGAAATGTAACAGGCAGGTCTAAGCACCACCTAGTTAGAGGGATTAAAATTTTAGTTCCTTTGTGTCCCTTGACCAAAAATCTACTTGCATTTGTTTGAACTGTTTATTAGTTTCCCTGAGCCACCAAACACAATATCCAGAGCGCCTGTAATATACCAGACTGCTTCGAAATGGGTAATATAGAATCATAGAATGGTTAGAGTTGGAAGGGACCTTAAAGATCAGGGCAGGGACACCTCCCACCAGACCAGGTTGCTCAAAGCCCCATCCAGCCTGGCCTTGAACCCTTCCAGGGATGGGGCAGCCACAGCTTCTCTGGGCAACCTGTTCCAGTGTCTCACTGGAGGAAAATAACTATATGGAATAAAAAAGCGCAGTGCTTTGCAAGGGCAATGACTTTGGCAATAGCTGAAGCAGTTCAGGATAGCTGCCTATCTGCTCGTTTACCCTAAAGCTTGGTTTCATTGGGGTCGAGGGATTGAAGCAAACACAGAGGTTTGCCTCTACTTCTCTGTGGTGGGAAGAAGAGCCGTGGCGTGCTGAGCTGGGAAAACACAAGAAAATGGCAGCTGCCACCACTGCTACAATGGGCCTCTGCCTTCTGGTCTGTCTGCAGGCCTGTTCAAGTGCACTTAGCAGATATTTTTCATAGCTTTCTGCAGCATTTTCTTACACTGCTGTGTAGAAAAGCCACACATGAGATTTTTTTTTTTTTTTTATTAAATCTAAACATAAAAAGAAAATTTCACAAATCTGTTGGTCTGGCTGTTTCCCAGTTATATGTCATATGAATTACATTACCACAATATTCCAGACATTAAATTAAAGACAGTAGGAACAAGTATAGTTGACATCTGTGCAAAATTTAAAACTAAGGAACTTCCAGTGGTTTCTTTAATCCCAGCCAAATTATGGCTTTTACCACACTCTTCCGTCTATAATGCCAATTTTTTTTTTTCCCCTCTTTCTCTCAAATACATCCACAAGATCACAACCATGCAGCTGCAAGGTATCCTGTGTTGTTCCTGTGTGTGCTGGCCATGCCAGCAGTTGCACTAGGGAGAATTTTTTGGTATCGCCAGGAATGTGCAGTGCCTAGAAGAGGTGTTCTCTGCTGTGCTGGGCTTACTTTTCATACCTTTTTTTTTTTTTGGCTCAACATAGGGAAGAAATCAGTAAATTTCCTTGCCAGAAGCAGCACTGGAGCGTGGTATCCAGGGAGATGGTGCAACCTGCATCCTTGGGGGTTTTTAAGACTTGCCTCGGCCCAGCCATGGCTGTCCTGAGCTAGTGCTACGGCCGAGGGCTTTGACTAGATCTTCTCCAAGGTTCCCCTCCAGCAAACATTTTTAATAATCACTGCTCTTCCACTGGGGAAATGAGCCCTGGCCATTGCTAGTGGCAGAGCAGTGATTGCTTAATTGTCACTAAGACTTGTGACAGTCTATCTGCAGTGAGGTGGGTGAGTTTTGCTTTTTTCTCCTCTCAGGCTGAAAGATATTAATGGCTTCTAGTCAACATGTCTACTGGGCAGTGGTAGTGAGATGTGGTTGAAGCGAATGAGCAACCTTTCGTCCAGGGCAATTTAAGTGCCCTGGTGAGTAGTGGCAGTGGAGAAAGCCACAGCTCAAGGCAAAGCCTGCTGCGGTCAGACTAATTAGAATCCAAATCACATGCACACACTTATATGGGGTGGGGGGGAGAGGGGAAGAGAGAAAAACAACACAGCTACTTGGCTGAGGTTGGCATGGCAGAGGTTACCCACTCTAGTCCTGGCAGGTTCCCCTTGACTCTTGCCCTTCAGTGCCTTCTACCATTTGACCAACCTGTTCTGGTGGGAGGCAGGTCTGTCCCTGCCCAGGATAGAGGGGTTGGAACTTGATGATCTTTAAAGGTCCCTTCCAATTCTGTGATCCCTGCGGCTCCTTTCCTCAGCGTTCCCATGCCATGGCCCACATGGGAGGCAATCAGGATGCCTTGTGATGCCCTGCATCCACTTGGTTTCCACTGTGTTTGTTCAGCTGTGGGTATATTTGGAAACACACTGGTGGTGGATGGGTTGCCTTGGCATTGCAGAAGGAAGAGTGGTAAAGACACTGTGTTTTCCACATTATCTGATCAATGCCACTCTTTTTTCCTCTTCATAGAAACAATCCACCATGGCTTTGAGATTGCCTTAACCACACAGGCCAGGGGGAAAAAAAAAAGGAAAAATGTTCAATTTTGGTTTGGTTTGTTTAAACATAAATCATATTTTCTGTGGAATTGATCAGGCAAAGGTAAATACAATGCTGTGTATTGCCTCAGAAGAAACATCATTTCTCCACCTTCAATACTTCCATCAAGAACTATGTTGGTGTGGAAAAGCTGGGATTTTGCATGCTTTTTTCCCAAGGGAGAGCGAAGTAAAATAACTTGAGAAACATTGATGTTTTTTACCACAGTGAAATTAATATTTTGCATAGAAAAATAGCTGAATGGTAGTAGAAATGAATTTTTCATTTTCCTTTCTAAATATCAGTTCAATTTACTTCACCTTTTTGTTGTATTTGGAGACTCTGAGGTACAGAAATGAAAGCTGGGAGTATACTTTCTTGTTTTTAAAATGTGAAGCTATATTCTGCTCTGTGGGCTTAGAAGAGATAGCTTAAAAAACCTGCATGTTGTAATGAGAGCAAAGGGAATTGTGTCTTAATTTTATTCTTACAGATCACCAATGACCCTCTGGTGTACCCCTTTGTGTTGTCCCTCTGAGTTCAAGGTTTTTAAAGTTGTACAGTAATGGATAATGTGGGGGGAGAGTAGGATCTTCTCATGTTTCTGGGAAGAGTTCTTTTTCCTGTGGGTTTGTTACCCCTCAGGCACAAAAACTGAACTGGGAACTCAACTCTCCTTTTCAGACTGCAAGGTAGGGTGGTTGGATATGGTCTCTGGGATGGGGAGGCGACATGGTGGCCAAAGCAGATCACGAGGTGCACGGTGGCTGAAGTACCAGCCTCAATTCTTCACCACCTACCCAGTCCCCAAATGTGTAGGTGAAGCCAGGATGAGATATTGGTGCTCTGGCAACTGCCCATCAATCCTCTTCCTCTCAGCTTAGAAAGGAAGGCATCAGACCTCCTGTCTCCTGGGCTTCAAGTAAAACATAGAAATTAAAGCATGTATAAGCCTCCACCATGTTTTATTATTTGGGTTTTTTAAGGTGCTGGCAACCTGCTTACAGCGCTGTGAGGCAGGAATGTGAATTATGACCATTCCCTGTAACATCTTCACTTTACTGTCTACACCTCGATTCGAGTATCAGCGCGGGCAAAGTCAGTTTTCATGAAGTGTTTGGGGAATCTCCTGTGAGTAAGTCTGTGCCTATTGTTCTCTCTGAAGAATGAGGGAGGAGGGAATGATATGTAAGGTTTTATTTTTATTTCCTCCTTCTTTTTCATTTACTTGCTGTTCAGTTATGATTTTTAAACAGCTACAAACATTGAGATTCAAATGCAAAGTCCAACTGTTTTTAACATCAGCCAGATATCTGATATCTCCTTGGCAATCTGGTATCCAGAAATCAATGAATAAATTGCCATCATCCAGTGAATAAAATAGTCATCTGAATAAGCACAGCACAGATGTGCCCTTTCACTTCACTAACACATACTGTAGGCAGAATACCTTAAACATGATGCAATTTAATGCTTCATAATATATGCCTTATTTTTTGGGGGGGAAACAACATATGTCTTCAGTTGGGATTGTTTGAAGGTACTGCTATAAACTTTGATGGCTATTATTATGTCTGTTGCAGTTGGCCAGTCATTCTAGAAAACATTTTTCCCCTGCTAGTAGAAAAGATCACTTTAATATAAATTAGCCCAATAAAAATATTTATTAAAACCACAGTCAACAATCTGCTCCTCCTAGCATGCATCTTGTATGGTACTAAGAGTGAAAGCACATATTATCATGATACTAAAAAGAAAACTACTGAAATAAAAAGATTTATAAAAGAATAACAGTAAACAAGCTGCTCAGTCAGGCACCCTAACTACTTAGGTGTGTAATTATAGAAATGACACAATGTTTATGCAAGCATCTTAAGAATAACAATAAAGTGCAATGTGTATTCTACCAAGGAAGATTTACTTAAATGGATATGCTCCAAGCCCAGCAGGGCTACTCACACGATGAGAGAGGAGTAAACAGAGAGAGGCATTCCCTAATGCACAGTCAAAAGGGCAGAAAGGTAAGGCTATGGAAGATGAGGTTTCATCGGTGGCTGAAAGGTTAGTGATCCTTCTCATTTTCCTTTTGCCATGTCTCAAGGATTTGTGCGGAAAGGGTGGGCAGTGTCAACAGAGCCTGAAGCTGTGACGCTCAAGGCCCTATGCCTCTGTGCCTTACTTATAGATATCTCTCCTAATCACTCAACTTACAGAGAAAACTCATCCTCTTTGCATCAAATTCTTAGTCTTTATAGCCCTTTTTCATCTCTAATATTCTCACTGTGACAGGAAAATGTGCCCTGCAGCAGTGCCTTACGATGCCAGAATAAGCAGCTTCTGGCTGGATGAGCAAAAGAGTATTTAAAAGGCCATTTTAAATGCACAAGTTCTGACCGCATCGTCATCACTGGCCTCAAAAAAGAAAGGAAAAGCCTCTCTGTAACCTGACCTGCAGTTTCTCTTCTGCAGCCTCTGAAATAGTACAGAATAGAAAATACTGCTGATTTAAAGGGGTGGCCTTCTGCACCTACTCTGTGCAAGAATTCATGGCAGCAGAGCATCCCTCCACAGAGTGTTGGGTCTTCATCATTTGTGACCAGCCTGTTTTCTCTGCCATTTCGGCAGGTCTGAAACTGGCCAACTGCTTTAATATAAAGTCAAAATAATTTCTCATGGTGTTTAAGTCACATCAGTAGCCTTCTCCCAGTCCAGTTTCTTCCCTGCAGTTCTAGGACCTGTCTGATTTGGTGTCTGTGGTGTTTTCACAGGTGAAAAGCAACTCTCTAAAGATGCTAGTCAGTAAGATGCAGGAGGAACAGCACACCCCTCCAAGGCTTTGGCCGCATCCTGCTTATAACCAACTCTACCTACTAGTAGATATTACCTTACACCACTATCCTGGGATGGCCAAGGTGACATCCTAGCAGTGATAGTAAAACTGAGTTGGGTTGCCTCAAGGGTGCCCAAAGTTTTTGGCCACTTTCAACATAGGTGGAAGTGGAAGATGGGATCTAAGGTGAGTTATCTGAAGACTTGGGTTCAATGCATCTTCTACAGTGGCATGATAAGACAAATGGGCAGCAGCAATCCCCAAGCTGTGGGGAACAGTACCTTTCTTCTTCTGTAGCCAGTTAGTCCCTTCAAGGTACTTCTCAAGCTCGACCCATAGTGTTCTACAGATCACAATTGTTTTGAGGTTTTCTGGTTTTTTGGTTATTTGTTGAAAAAACAAGATTCCTGTGCAGGGATGGGGCTGGGTGTGCACCAAAAACTAACGAGATCCAGCCACTGTTTTGACGTTCAGAGATATTTTCCCTACCAGCAAAGGTATTCCCATAAAGAAATAGAGTATACATCACACTTCTAGATCCTTGGTTTTAGGATGTCTCATCTCAATTGTAGGGTCACACCCCTTCTGTTTCTGGTCTGTTTGCTCTGGGGCCATGATTTTCTCCAAAGCAGGTTGGACATGGTCCGCAGTCTTTGACCAGAGGAGGAAGGCTTTCAAAGCCAGCTGTTTTTGCCTTCAGGAGCTAGAGATGAGCAGTGCAGAGGTCGGCATGAAGGTGCTAATCCAGCTGGGGAGCTCAGTGAGCCTTAGGGTGGTGTGAACCTGCAGCCATTGCCAGCTCCTCCTGGGCTGCGATGCTTGGGCAGCCCCTGGGTCTTCAACCTCCATCTGGCCAAGCTGTCAGTCCCCCCATGTGAACTGTGGGAAAGTTAAATGACTTTTTGGGGCACTTAAGGAGAGACTGTGGAAAAATGTTGGAGGGCTGTCAACACTTGCATGATTTATCCTAAGTCCTCTCAGCAGAGCAAATGTTCACCAGTCTGAGGGGAGATCTCGCCTGTAGCTGTGCGCAAGCCAAATAACTTAGTCTGAAAGGACCAAATTAACCTTGGATAAGAGGTTTTTGTGCATGGATGGTTAGTGGATTAAAGGAGAGGTCTAAGTGAAAGCCCGAGCCAAGTGAGGGGAAGGAGGAGCCCTGGCCATGTGTCTGCTCAGCCTGGTCCTGCTCCCCTCCCACCCAGTGCTGCTGGCCTCAGGAGGGGTGCAAGTGGCCCCGGGGCCACCCAGCCTCCCCTTCTCATACGCCTTTTAGGGCTGCTGGCAAAGATCCACACAAAATTTAGGCCCACATTTTAAAATTTTTTAATTTTACTTTTAATTTTACTAAGTTTACTGAGAGCCAGTAATTGCTTTTCATGGGTTTGGTTTTTGTGGGGTTTTTTTGTGTTTTTTTTTTTTTTAAGACCCATATGCTCTCATCTGAAAGCACATAAGGGACCTCCTGGGGCTCTCTGGCACGTGGCCACCTTGGCTGCACCCTACCAGATGCCCGCTACAGGCACAATTGCCCACCTGCAATTTGGAGAGCAAGAGTGGGAGAAAAAAGGGGGGCACTGCATCCAGGAAGGATGTTTGGTATGAAAATGTGGATTTTGTGTGTGATCACACCTTGCTTTAAAAAAACATAGTACCTTGGAAAGCAAACACCAGGTGTTGCTTTGGTAAGGAGGAAAAAAAATACATCTTGAATTTGATCTCCCTTTTCAGGAACAGCGTGGTGAGTAGGACTCGGGAGGCGACTGTCCCCTTGTACTGGGCACTGGTGAGACCCCACCTCGAGGGCTGTGTCCAGTTTTGGGGCCCTTGCCCGTCCTTGGATGTCTTCAAAAGATGGGTTGACTTGGTGCTGGGGGACATGGTTTAGTGATGGTTTTTTATCAGAGTTAGTTTGATGGTTGATCTAGATGATCTTGAAGGTCCCTTCCAACCTAGGTGTTTCTCAGATTCTAATGGGTTCAGTCGCTTACCCCTTAGGTGGGAACTGGCTGGTCCACATCAGAAAGTTATGCATTGTCAAGAACAAAATACGGCTTGTGGCATCTGGCGGCATTTGCAGGATGTAGAGCATCTGCTGTGCATTGGCTCCATGCTGATACAGGGTCAGCCGCTGCCTGACAGGTTGAGATAAGACCATTCCTTGTCAAAATGCTTCCAGGCTCCTGAGAATGTGAAATCAAAGGCTGTCTAAAATACTGCTGAGCGCTGTCACCGTCTTGGAAAACACCACCCACAGAAAAAGGACAACAGCCAGCAAGTGTGTTCAGTACAGGAATTGCAGGCAGGACAGGTAGGTTTTTAAGTATCAAAATAACCTTGCAGCTGCCTTAAATAATTTCTTTCACGGTTCCTTTTGTGTACCTAGGGAAAAGAGGGAGTAGCTGGCTTGCTGCTGTACTGTGTTCTCTCCTGTAGTGCCAGAACAGTCTTCTTGCAGGCAAAGTCACTCAGTAACTGCCTCACATGTCTTTCAAGTTGAAATTTGGGTCCAGCCTGCTGTGTAATGAGCAAAGATCAGGGAATCACAAAGATGCTTATGACCGTTTTTTGATTCTCTGAATTTGACTGGGGACTGAATGGATTAGACCACAATCTCCAGTCTGCTCTGATTATTATGCTAAAAATATTTTACTGTAACTTTACAGATGGCAAGCTTGACATAATATCCACTCCATTATATTTAAATTTTAAGTTATCCTTATAAGCAAACCTGTTATTTGCCATACTATAGAACTAAAGCAATGCAAAGTCATTTACAGCAATTACATTGATCTTTTATATCAAGCAGCAATATGAAATGAATATAAAAGTACATATATTTATGTTTTTTAACCAGCAGCTGGAGATAATAATAACTGAAATTTGGACTTAATTATAACTGAAGCTGAGGCTATTCATTTTTATGTTTAGGACAAACCCCCTGAGGTTTCTGTGAGCAGGATTTTATAGCTAGAGTCAAGAAAATTCACCACTGCTGGAAACATAGTTATTTCTACCAAGTCAGTTAGAGAAGAAAAATATTCACCTTACAGGAACATGCCAAGATAAACCCAAAAGGTAGGATTACATTAGTCATGGTAGATTTTCTCTCCTAACTCCTATATATTGCAGATAGTAGGAATCACTGGGAAGAGTTTAAATGTGCAGAGGGAGAGAGGAAATAAAAAATAAATGGTTACAGTGCCTTTGTTTTTCAATACCTGTCTAGAATTACAACTAGCATCAAACAGATACAGCAAATGGATGAACTAATTCCTGAGAGCAGGAATTCCACTAACCTGGGTTTGAGCTGGCTAAGGAAACAGTTTTCCCATCCAGTGGCTGCGCTGTCATTTTCTGCTTCTCACGTGGAAGACGCTTCTGTAGTCGGACTCTTCCACTCTCCCTTTGGCAAAAATTGCACACTGGACAGGAGACATCATGCACGTTAAAATTCAGGGGGAAATACTCATGAAGTATTTTGGTTTTGTTGAAAATGCATTCTTTTCCTTCATAAGAGGAAAACATGATCCCCACCCTGTAATAGCTCCATTTTGCATGCATGCTGACCCAGTTCCACCCAACAATAGCTCTATTCTGTATGCAAGCATGCACAGGTTTCCCTTTGTTGTTGTTTACAGAGTACTTTGAGTAGGAAATGGTATTTGGTGGTAAGACTGTTAGTGCAGCTCGGTGGCAGCTTATTTGCCTGGTGCCCTGTGTGCCCCACCAGTGGCTAGGACACTCGCTGCTGCCTTTCTCTTTGTTGCCTCCATGCCTCATAGTTTCTTGGTGTGTGCACTAAGGCTTATAAACTGTGTTTTAGTCTGCACTGAGACATGGTCTCACCCATCCTGTGTGACGAGAACAATTAGTCTGACCTGCTATACGAGTCTGTCCCTGTCTCTTCAGCTGCCACCCTTTAGGCATCTTAGATAGAGGAAGGACAAAAGCCAAGCACCAAAACAAAAAACATTGTATTAATATGTGTGAAAAAATGATATGAATATGCTTCATGTCATTGATACCCTGTTTTTTCACTATTTCCACTGTCAGAAAGAGATCTCTCATGAATGTTTGTCATTGGAAGGTAGGTGGCCAGGTAGGTAGACAGGCAGACAGGAAGGACAGGAGGCAAATGTGGAAAGCTTTTCTTTGACCTGCATTGAGCATTATTTCCTGGAGACTTTAACAATGGAGTCAAAAGACCTTGAGTCTAGCAGGTAATCTTGGTCTGCCGAGGTTTGATGGTGGAGAAGCAAACAAAAACATCGTTCATTATACATGTTCCCAGTGCATGTACTACAACCAACTGGGTCAGCTGGCAGAGTAGGAAGAACCATCTGACAAGACCTGGGAAGGCAGAGCAGCTGTACTCTAACCCCGATTACTATTTAGAATCATAGAATCATCTGGGCCAAAAGGGACCTCCAAAGGTCATCTAGTCTGACCCCCCTGCAGTCATCAGGGACACCCCCAACTACACCAGGTTGCCCAGGGCCTCGTCAAGCTTCACCTTGAATGTCTTCAGGGAAGGGGCCTCAACCACCTCCCTGTGCCTTTGTAAACAGGCTCTCCCCAGCCTTCCTGTAGCCCCCCTCAGGGACTGGAAGGCCACTTTTAGGTTTCCCCGGAGCCTCCTCTTCTCCAGGCTGAACAACCCCAGCTCCCTCAGCCTGTCCTCGCAGCAGAGGGGCTCCAACCCCCTGAGCATTTTTGTGGCCCTCCTCTGGACCCGCTCCATCAGGTCCATGTCCTTCTTCTGTTGAGGGCTACAGACCTGCAGGGCTCCAGTGCTCCTTCTATTTGTGCTTAAGTTTCCATCTCTCTGTTTTTGTAACTGAGCTATGAAGTGAAAACCGTAGTCTGGGAAGGAGATCCTGCAAGTATTGCAGCCGTGAATTACTGCCATTCTATTGCTGGGCTTCATTTTTTGTGCAGCTTCAACTCAGTGTTGCTGTCCCTGGTGAAGTAAATGATGATACTGAGCAATGTCTTTTCAATTTTGTCTACTTCTAAATGAATTCTACTTTTATTTCTCTGCATAATGCAGGCCCTACATCTAGTTTACTTATGATTTATATTCTGTTGAAAGATATGAGCTTTCATGAAGCCTACTAGCTAATAATTAATAAAGCTCATTTAAAGTCATTAATCTATTGTTCTGTGCGATCTTTCCAGAACACATTCAAAATGTCTGATGCAATGTTTATTCTCGGCCCTTTTAATGCAAGTCTTCTCTGTAACGGCCTGACTTTATTTTCCATTTGCATCACCTCAAATGATTGTCTCTACAAGCCTAATGGTTTGCAGTAACCCTTCAAAAATTAGATACGTGAGGTGAACCCATTTAAGATAATTTTTTACAAAAGTCTAGTATTCCACCCTAGCACCATAGCATACTTTCTGAACAGAAAGCCAAGTGCACTAAATGTATCAGCATTATGATAGCCCAAACCCATTTACTGTGGTATTGAGGACTGACACACAAATGACCCTGGGCCTCAGTACATGGAAATTACTTGTAATTATTCTATATTTTCCAACCCTCAACCTGTTCATCTCATAACTCTTTGGTAGAGACTCCTTTGAGCTGGTTCTAGCATTTTCAGGGGAAATTCTGAGATCTCTGTTGGAGCTCTCCAATTTGCAGCTGAGTAGCTGACCCATTTTTGTTTAGGGCAATGTGTCTTTGGTTATAAAATCATCATTCTTTATAAGCTGCTTGCAGGGGAACAAGTGGATGTATTTTTTACTCTATGTGACATTTTTAAACTGATAGACAGACACTATTTGCCCAGCGATTTTTTAATCCCCATTTCATGAAAAATGAAGGTCTCTGGCCTAGAATTTCAATTTGATTTATATTCACAATTTCTCTCAACATGTTTCAGCCTAGCTGATATCAAAACATGAACATTGGTTTTAATCATTACCAAAGGTTTCTGTGTGATTTAACAGTGAGAGACTAAATATCAAATTGACTAAATTTCATGCAGCATAGATATATATATTTTTTTTTTTAATGTGTTGGTCAAACTGTTCAAAGGAGGGAAGAAATGCTGTTTTCCTGAACTGGCCACCATTGTGCATGGCTGTTTCTCAACAGGAAAGGAGACCTTGAAAGAATATCCTACCATAATTTCTGTCACTCTATCCAATCTTGGTGCTGTCTCTCGTTATTTGGAATCATTACTATACCTTAAAAGTAGCAACTTTGTGCACTGCTCAATTTTGCTCAATTTATCTGCAAGGTAGGAGTCTTCTGAATTTTTGTTGCATTTTCTACTGAAGTTTTTTTTGGGTTTATTAACACCAGTGAGTCAATAGAGCTGTGAAAGTATGAATATTTCTCTATTCCAACTCATCAACGTTTTCTCTTCTGAGGCCAGGATCTTTAAGAGTGGACAGAATGCAAATCAGAAGTGAAAAGGATTTGGTTCCCACTTGCCAAGGGGAGGTTTCCATCTGTTCTCACTGAAGTGTTTGGGGATTTTTGCTATTGACTCTCTTGAGAAAATGGTCAGACCTTAATTTGAGGGAGGAGAGAGCACTTAGCTGCTTTGTATTGTTATCTAAACAAAAAATGTTTCAGCTAAATAGGCTTGTGCCCATCTGAAGAAGCTGCTTAGTAACAAAAACATGCTCAGTTTTGCCAAAGTGTAAGCCCCTAGAAATTAGGTGATCTTGCCACCTCAGCAGGAATACTATAGAGGTTAAGGAGGTGCTTCAGTGTCACTTACACAATATGGAAGCTAAACCTAACTTGCCCAGGCCTTTTCCATTGAATGTACATCTTGCTAAGAGAAGAATATTCAAAACTTTCCCAGGTCATCAAAGTTATTTTTACTACCAGCCTGAGGAATCTCCTGGCAATGAGCCAACCAAACATAACCTCCCCTTCATCTTTTTCCACCAATCAGCATTTGGCAACATCTGATGAAGAGACTACATTCTGATCTGACCACTTGGACAATATTTTTTTCCAGTAGTTTCTCTAGTTCAATCAGTCTGAATGGTCACATATTTACACTGAAGTGTTTCTTTTGTTACCTTCAGGACACAACTGGGGACTCTAATTCCAGCTCAGGGTGAGATGGGGTACACGATACACCAATTTTCCAGATTTTTACAGCTACTGACTACAAAATTGTACCGGTTGTCTTCCAGCTTGCTCCCAGAGCAAGGTAATTTCAGTATTTATTTTCATTGAGCAGTTCTCTACTTTCCCCTTCAAGTCTGTTTAGTCCCTTTATTCCCTTCTCTTTTTGCCTCTGCAGTGGATAACGTGTAATGTGAAGGCTGTGTTCAACGCCAGGCTTTTGCTGTTCAGGGAAGTGAGCATTAAGCTCAATGTATAAAATAAACCCACAAAGTATCCCTAATAAACTAGGTAATGAGCAATGGAAATAAAGAAATATTGCAAGGGGAGACAAAAATTTAAAAAATAGGAAAGAAGAAACCTTTTAAAGCAGTTACGAAGCATAGACTATATTCATAACATCCAACTGAATCTAAGAGCTCACAAAGAAACTTTTCTCATTGGTAGACAAATGTGGATGCACAGAGTTACCTATTCCACCTAGTCCCAAGAAATCTTCTCAAGAGTATCTGTAGCTTTCTTATCAAAATTAAAAGTCCTGTCTAGGAATATGCTGGTGTGGGAAATTATCAGCTGGTGTTAGAGCAGCCATGGCCTTCACTGACTAATCAGACTTCCAGAGGACTTCTCTAGTATTTCTCATACATACCTTTGGTCTCAGAGCCTCTGCTGGTAAGGACACACTGAAGCGTTCATTTGTATACAAGTATAATGCATATGTACATTTTTATTAGCCAGCCTTTTTTAAGAGTCTGTCCCCCATCAAATTGCTCATCATTTTGTAAGAACTTGAAGTTCTAGTTCTTGGGGAACACATCAGGTTGGTCATGGAATGTAATTTGCTGCTCCGCTGCTGACAGGGGATGTAAAGATGAATGAAAATCACTGGCGTTACTGTCTTGACTTTTTAAAGAGCAGCTAGTTTTCTCTTGCTTTGGTCACTACTTTCTGAGATAAGCTATTGAAATTCACTGGAGTTCTGTTAGTTGAAACAGCTAAGGATGCTACCTTCTATTTGCTCTTACAGCTCCTGAAGGATGTGTGATTCAAATTCCATTGGGATTGCTCTTTTATCTTTGCAGACAAAAATGTCTCTATTTTTTTCTTGTACTTTTCCCGGAGCAAGGTAAGAGCTATGTGCTAATGTTTGCTGCAAAAGTGTATTTCAATAAATTAGATTGTAACTATCCATTTCAATAACTTTGATTTATTTCAGCTACAGTTCCAACATCTTTAATTGTATTTTCTAGTAATGTTCATAGGAGCTTGTTTGCAAAGAAGTAAGCTGATATTGCAAACTCTCTTGGAAAATCTGAAGTTCCTTGTGTATTTATACAAAAATAAGCCAAATAACTAGCAAGTTCTGAAGCAATAGCTATGGGGTAAAAGCTATAGTATGGTAAATCACACAGCAAGAACAACAAATTGTCACAGTGAACAGTCCCACATATACATAGCCTGTAGATTGCTCAGAAAAAGCTGTTCATCAGAAAAATAACATATCTACACAAATATAGTTTGTAATCAGTTAAAGATGTGAGGAGTTATATCTGTAAAAGGACTCATTTGCTGAAATATAGAGGCAGCTGGAGCAGACACACTGAATGGAATAGACCTGTGTTAAACACCTTGTCTCTAAGTGGTTGCTGAGCACCACATGGTACCAGGAATAAAAATAGCCTAAGTAAAGGAATGGAAAACTAAATCTCTATTAGAGCCAAAACTCTCCGGAAATGTGGAAGACAACTGGAGGCAATTCAGTAGGCACTTTGCTCTGTGTTTGTAAGCAAGCATTGCCAGTAGAAATGAAGACATTCAGAAGGTAGCCTTGTTTTTGACAGCAGCTGGTTCTGAGAAGCTTGTTGCAGTTAATAATCTTCTGTTAAGTAGAGCAGAGGCTAACTGTGAAGTGGTTGTACAGAAATGTGAGGAACCCTGAATTCCATGGAAAAATGAAACACATGTGTGATACTGGTTCAGAGTAAGCAGAGTCTTGCAAGTTTGAGGGCTAAAAAAAGATAAATAAGGTCCTTATAGGAGCTGGGAAGAAAATTCAGAGAAACAGAAAAATACAGAGAAACTACTAGAAAATATAGAGTGAAGCTGAACAAAGCTCTTCTAACTTGCTGGTTAATGCATGTTAGTGAGAAGGAAGTCACTTTGCACATTGTGCAAAGCTACATTGTGAACTCCACAGTTCTTTGACACTGCAGGTCTGATTGGTATATGGAAATGTCACCAAAATCCCAGGTCCTTAAGGTAAAAAAGGATGCAGAGATCTATCTTGCATCAAAAGAAGAACAGCACAGCAGCTTGCATAATTTGGGCAATGACCACTTAAAAAACAGTGCCAAGAAAAAGATATACATATCCAAAAAGGGAATGGGTTGCACCGTGTTTTTAATTGATGGCAGACATCCCCGGAGTGTGGCCAGTGCGGGCAAAGGATGACAAGTATGAGTCTAGCTCAGATGAACTCCACATAGCAGCAACAAATAATACTCTGCCAAAATACAAAGACTGTCAACCTGAAAGTACAGTGACATATAAACCACTGTTCCCAGAAACTCTATTAAAAGAGCTTAAAGGAAAGCATCAAAAATACAAGATAAACTGATGAAGAGTGTTATTTACACATCAGCTAAAGAAATATTTGAGGTAAAGCTGCAGTTAAACAGCAACAAGGGTATGAATGCTACTTTTTGAGTTAGAAGAATGCCAGGTCTTTTATCTTATCCAAGGGGATGATGCTGAAGTGACAGAAGCCAAAGTAAACAAGGATATCTTTTGAACATTTCAGAGGGGAGTGCTTGTGCTCCTGCTGGACTGCTGCAGAGCTGACAGTGCCTTCTCACTTCTGCAGCAGTGCTGGGTGCATTCCCCTGCTGCACTTTGGGGCTGTCACACTGGAGGGATGCAGGCAGAACATTGTGGTGCTATCAAACAAACGGCCTGCTGCTTCTCAATGTTGGTCTTCACGTAGCAGAGGAGCCATACAAGTTCAGGCATCAGTAACATCATGGATGAACTGGGCATTGTGGTGAAGATGGTTTAGCAGACAGGCTGGAAGTTCCTGGGATGTTGTGTTACTTGGACACTGCTCACTCCCCATCCACAAGCTGTTCTGGGGAACAACTATGTGGCATCTGGGCTGTTCGTTGGGGGATGTGTGCTCGGCACTGCCTGGGCAATACCTGGTGCACAGGGGAAACAGGGAAGGACCTTGCTGCATAGTGGTGACTGAACAGCACAGGGAGTTTGAAATCATAATAAATAACTGTTTCTGTTCTTCTACTCAGTATTTTCCTGTAGCCAGAGCCGGGATTTTAGAAAGATGATCTCTTACGCAACAAAGCAGAGCAGAGACTAGGCTCCTCTGGCCTGACTTGGACAGTAAAGCCAACTGGAAGAAGTCCACCTTTTTCTTTTTGCTTCCAGTGTGAAATACTGTCGTGAAAATACATTGGAAATTTTGTGTCTTCATCAACAACTGCAAAGTAGAAGACCAACTTTCTTTTTTCAGTTACGAGTTTTGGTTTTCCACCTTTTTGAAAAAAACCGACAGTTCTTTCTGGCTACAAAAGAATTGCAAGAGAAATCATTAGCAGAGCTTTCCACTTAGCTCAAACGTCATTCTTCAAGCAGCTCTACCCTTTTCAGCTTTCTTCTGATGGTGGTGTTAGACTGGGCAATTTGTAAAATTTGGTAGCTGTTACCGTTTGTCATAGGAATTGCACTGAGACGTTGTATTTGTCCAACAAATACATTCCCTTTTTAAATTAGAACTGATGTACAAGTTGCACCCCGGTGTTGAATCAGTCTCCAGCTGGATCTGAACCTTTTGCAGTTGATGACAATGATTGCAATTCTATGTCTGGGTACTCCATTTAAAGAGAGTGGCAGCAGTTGGTTTGAACAGAGCAGGCAGCTGAGTGGATGTTTAGTAAAAATTATGTCTAATATGACAGAACCAATCGACATAATTTTCTTTTGAAGACATGTTCTCTGAAAGGTGCTGCTCAGCAGAACACCTGATAGAATGCTCTGGATGACATAAAGGGCTTTAAGAAATGGCGGGAAAGAGCATGCACATGCACTGGGTAACTTACTTACAGAATCACGTGGGGTTGGAAGGAACCTCTGGAGATCATCTAGTCCAACCCCCCTGCCAAAGCAGGTCCACCCAGAGCAGGTTGCACAGGAACGTATCCAGGCAGGTTTGGAATGTCTCCAGAGAAGGAGAGTCTTCATCAGTTCAGTTACATCCAAGCGAAACTTCTCTATTCATTAAAAAAAAAAAAAAAAAAGAACAACCAACCAACAATTGCTTCCAGGGCATAATTTCATATCACTACAAAATGTGCAGGATTGGACGTGTCAAGTGTGTTGGGCTATATGTTACCTGGGAGTTGACCGAACCTGTATTCTGTCAGCCACTGCTGTTGCTTGATTTCCAGATCAATGTGAAGATGTTCTGGTAAGTAAAAGGCAAATGACTTGTGATGTACATATCTGAGAAAGCCTTTCTCAGTTAATGATCAACTAATTGCAACTGCACCACAAAGGAGCTGAAGTCCCACCATTATAAGAGGGAAGAGGTAGCTGTCAGGTTGCTCAGACTTGGGACACCAGGGTTTTTTTAAGTCTTCTCTTCCCTTAGTTTGGTAATAGCCTCATGTCTTTAGCTTTCCCTTTGAAGTCCCACCTGATTTTGTGGTTGGGGGGGAAAGGTATGGTGTACATTGGCACTGAGGAAGGTGAGGTGAATGGCTAGCACCAAATACAGTGGCCACTGTGCCCAGATATTGATTTTGCCTTCAGAAGAAGTGTGAATAAAAGCAATTATTGTATATTGCTAGCAATTTTTCTTGTATGAAACAGAGGTCATACTTGACTCTAAAAGGCAAAGATTTGGGCATAATAATTTAGTAACATAACTGGATGTTAGGATCAGGTATTTAATCACATAGGAGTAGCTGCATACCTCATTGACTACAAAAACGCTCCCTGCGTGCTCTTTGGAGTGTGCCACATATTGCAAAGCATATATTATCCTGTAAATATTAATGATAAGTAATTTAAGATCAGTAGTTGCCTTCTTTCAGAACAACTCAGATGTGCTGGTTACGTTTCTGCCTTGTTAGATTTGCTTTTTTGGGGTCATTTAGTCAATCCTGGCTTGCTAGATTAGGAAACTCTTGAATAAATATAGTTCACTTTGTTCATTTTGATATACTCTCATAGAAGCCATTAATTGCCCAATGAGCCCAATGAACAATTAAGGGTTTCTGTGGATAATACATCAAAGCAGTATTATATATGAAATTTCTAAGTGGAAATATAAAGTTTAAAGTATATACACAGGAGCCAGGTGTTCTGTTTTCTGTATCCAGCGCCTCCACTGACTTGAAGTAACTCTTAAGAGTTATTGTCCTGAAGCTCAAGTCTAGTAGAGGGCTGCAGAACGTTGCCCCTCAGCATGGGCAACCCGAGGAGCTGTGTACAGGATGCTAATAGGACAGATGAGGGGGAAGCCTGAAATACCAACAGTTTTGGGGACATCAGTGGTTTATTTTATACTTTATGGAGGTTTCATATATCCCTTGGGTTTCAAGAAGCAAGACAGCAACTATGACCAAAAGAATTCAAAGAGGTCAAGGAAAGGTCTTCAGATTGTCTGAGGTTAGGAGGCAGTATAAGAGCTGAGATGTGTAATGGTCCTGCAGTCTGGGATTTATGTAAACAGTGGAAGAACCAGCTTCCAGCAGGTCTGCAATCCTTCTCCAGGAGCGTGCTTGTTTGGGAGCTGTGGGCCATGCATAAACATTTCATGGAGTGGGACTAGAAAGGGGGATGCCTCCACTACAAGCTCGCTGCCTGAAGTGGGGCACTACCAAGCCATGAGCCTCCCTTTCTTCCTTTTCAATCCATGAATCTTAAGATATTCAGCGTTGGGCATCCCAGCTTTGGTAACAGGGCAGTGTTCTTACCCAAATAAACTCATGGCTTGCTCTCACAGGGAGCCAATGCTGGGGCTTTGGCTTTCTCAGGCCAAGGAGGGAGCTGCATCTGGAACTCCTCCTTCCTCTCTGAACTTTCCAAGGACCAGCAGTCGGTGTGTTGGAGACAGGCAGAGGAGCCATGCCATTTTGCCTGTGTCATTGACTGCTGGGCCCACCCTGGTAACACTTTCCTATCACAGAGGAGTTTGTCAGGAACGTGGAGGAGGGAAGGTGCAATCTTGGCTCTCTGCTGGGGCTTGGACCAGAGTGAGGTGCTGCAGCAAGAACAGCATTCTCAGAGGGGCTGCTTGTGGTGTCTCGGGCACATTTAAGCAAAAAAATCCAGTTTAGGGATTCACAGCATAAAATAGCGTCTGAGCAAGGGTATTTAGGACCCTGCTTTTCAGTCACTTCTGCAATACTTATGTCCCTTCTTGGATTCAGATCTTAATCTTGGTTACTCAGTTTTGCCATCTGTTGGAATGGAGTAACAATTCCTTTACATATAGGCTTTATATGAAGAAATCTATGGAGTTTAATATCTAATCTTTCAATCTGGTTTAATTAATTCAGAAGGAATGATATACACACACAATATATGTTATTTCTGGTGTAAAATTAACAGTGAATGTTTTGCTACAAACAAAGTAGTTACAAATATGTTGCCCTTCTTTTTATCAGCTAGTATTTCCATTAACGTTTGTCTAATTCTTCTTTCTACTTGTTTTCTACTTTTATCAACAGCTACTTGGTTGTCACAAACAAAAGATCTGATTTTTTTCATCTCTGTCAGGTTCTAGTGAACATATACTGCTATGCTTCCACTAAAATATGTAGGTGTAAGTCACACTAAGACCAGAGAACACAGTGAAGAATAAGGCACAATATTAAAAAATATCCATTCATTCTGATAAGAATATGTAATTCATTGCTTTCAAATACTGAATGTCACAAAATTCTGGAATGATAGAATATCTTAGTTTATGTCTGAGTAACTTGTTTGTTTTTTTTTTAGATTTTTAGCTGTAATAGTGTGGATTGATTCTACAGAAATTTGCATATGGAAATAACTTTACACACAAGTAATCTTGTTTAGTTCAAACAGAACTAGCAAATTCATAATGTTACCCTAGTGCATATTTAGCAGTTTGTTTTCACTTGTATATGGAACAAGTGTTGTCTTTCGTTAAAAGAAGAAAATATGCACACATGCATATATGAAAAGAGATAAGAAAACGAAAAATACACAAGCTGACAGCAAAATCCCTGCCTGCCCTTCAGTATACTAAAATAATGTTTGTTTAATACATGTTAAACAAAAAAGCCAAACCGTGTTATCGTACAGTTGGCTATTTGCCTAATGAGACTCAGTTTGTCCTTCTCTGCTCTTAATTCTGAGTTTCACAGCCTGAAAAACATATCTCCAAAATCAGATTATCTCCTCTAAAAGTTAAATATTGTCTTTGTGTATTAAAGGATAAAGATGCCTCCAATACAGAAGGTGTGATAACTAGGACTATACTGGTAACTTTTCTTGGCTGCTGTCCCACCAAATGAGTCATGTTTAGTCAGATTTTGCCCTTATTACATGCCTGGGGTCAGTATCCTGGAGACTCAGTGGTTACTAATGGTTACTCGGCCAGAGAAATGAAGAGGTAAGGCAGGAAAAAAAAGCATACATATAGGGTGTATTTTTCTAAGTCCTGCTGCGAGAGCGAAAGCTGAAGACACTCACCTTCCCCCGCCCCCAAAAATCGATCTTCTGGGTGCTGCAAAATGTACTTTTTTATGGACTCAAAAAAAGAGAGTGATGGTAGCCCCCTTTTTGAGCAGTCTTTGAATAAAAACTGCGACAGCAGTGCAGGGGAAAAAAACCCAAAGGTCTTATTTAGTTCCAATGTCTGTGAAATAAGAGGTTGGGAATCGTAGGTGCTCTCCACCTCAGCCCCCCAGCACCCAGCTGTATGACCCATGCTGTAAACAAGGGTGTTAAACCACGTAGCTGACGTAAGGGTGAATTCTAGATATAGCTAAATCCAACAGTTAGCCCTTATCATATTAGATTCATTTTTCTGCAGTTCATGTAATTCTCTCTCCTCCAAAAGTCTGCTCCTGCATCTGTCTGGAATTCAGATCATGTTGTCGTTTTGTGTCACTCCCATTTGATCTAATACCCGAAAGTTTTATTCATGGTTAGAGGTCTAAGCGAAACAGCCACTTTAACCAAATGCCTACATTTCAGCAGCTTTGCCCAGTGACCAGTTTGACAGAATGACTCTGAGAGGAATTAGAGCTGGTACAGCTCCCTTATTAATCATGGCTCGTTGACATTTGACAGCAGGCAAATTGTATCCGAGTGTAGTTAAGGTGTCCGAGAGGATTGTGTGTTACAGGAGGAGGGGGTGGAATGGAGAGCAAGGAGGGAGGAGAGTGGGTTATGCTTTTTTTTTTTTTTTTGCGGGGGAGGGGGCGGATATATTGTCCTCATTGAAATCAATCACAAAAATACCACGACGCCAAAAGTGCGTGGACCGTATCACTGCACCTTGAATGTCACCCTGCGATTAAATGCTGGGTCTTGCTGTTTGAAAAGAATATGTATTTCTCTGTCTAGGGCACAGAAATGAATAATCCCTGTTGCTGAGAGTTATGTGGGAGTAAAACAGACCTTGAGACTGGAGTTTAGTTGCCAGTTTAGCTCTCTGCCACACAGTTTTGTGGCTCATCAGGGCACGCAGAAAGGGTTTCCAGCTGCTCCATGCTGTCCCTGGGGAGGGATGTTGTCGAGTGCTGGTGTGTATACGTGCGGCAGCACCTCCTTCAAGCAATGTATGCAATGGCCAGGGAGGCTTTTTGGTGGGTCTCATTTGTTGATGGTTTTTTGTTTGGTTTATTTGAGGGTTTTGTTTGTGTATTTGCTTTTTTTTTTTCCTTTGTCTCACAGAGGAAACAGCTGGGGAAAAGATTTTGGAGTAGTCCTGCAGGCTTCTTATGCCAGTTTATTTGAGCTGTTTGTTATGTTTAAGTTAATTTGTCCCATGTTTAAAAGATGTGGACTCCTAAAGAATGTAGATGTGCATGAGAAACATTAAAAATAAACAAATATTCCAATAACACCACCAAAATTGTCCTAATGTCAGATGAAAGCATTGGAAGGGGCTGCCCAGAGAGGTGGTTGAGGCACCATCCCTAGAGGTATTCAAGAGACGAGTTGACATGATGCTCGGAGATATGGTTTAGTGTTGGATTGGTGTTGTTTTGTGTGTGGTGGGGTTTTTTGGTTTTGTTTTTTCTTTGCCCCCCACCCCCCCCATTGGTTGGACTAAATGATCTTAATAGGTCCCTTCCAACCTAGGTGATTCTGTGGTTCTGTGAAATAAATCAATCTGGGTGTTCTCTGTGTGATGAACCAACTCTGGGGAACGTAGTCCTAAAAGGAGCTCATTCAACATTGTCCATGACCAACTTTGTTACTTGGAGTCGATAAAAATACATTTGCAAGTCGGGATTACCCATGCAGGGTAATATGGAGTGCTGGAACTTGCACCACACAAGGAGACAAAAGCTCCTTGTGCCGTGTTAAGCTGTGTTAAAGGTTGGTTCTGTACTTGCTAGGGGAAAGATGGGAACTTAGTTATGTCTAACAATGTTAACCTAAAAGTGCAGGCTTTTAAAGAGTAAAAGTTCTTCACATCAATTGTGTAAAATCCCTGTCCTTAATATGGCTTTCATTTGTTAAATAGCTGCTTCTCCCGTTGCTGGCTTGGAGTTAAAGGTTTCAAAATTTTGCAAGAAGCACTCATTTTTTCACATGATTAACAGACAAAAGGAGCAGACAGGCAAAATGACATCCTCTGTTCCTTTAGCATTTTAAAATAATTAGTCCATTCGTTTTTAATGCAAAATAGATTTTCTCAATTTTATTGTGAGAACATGATATATTTATGAAAAAACACTAAGTACAGCTTTTTCTCAAAGTCAAACCACTTATTTCTTGTGATTTTTTACGCTTGCTTATTGAAGTGTTTCTTCACCCTATACCAATGAACAAGAATTAATAACCTTTTACCTTTTGTATGCTGAAAGCTACATTTCACTATATTAACCCTTTGTTTTCCATCACTTACAGGAGCAGATCCTCAGTTGGTGTGAGATGATCTCCAATGAGGTTAGTAAGCTTGTCTCTAAGTAGAGTGTTGAAGATCCAGTCCTGATTTTTCAAGGCCATATAACTGAAGGTTTTTATGTTATAAATATAATTCACAGATTGTCTTACAATTTATTGATAGTTCTGCCACTGTATCTGTTGCTGTCTTAGTTACTCCCTCATATATATTAATTTTCTAAATTATGTTTTACCATTTTTTCTGTCTTTTTGATGGTTTTGTGGCTTTTTTTGTTGGTTTTTTTCCCCCCCCCCCCGCAGGGTTAATCTAACTTCCTTCTTATTATATGCTAAAGGCTGCCTTTAGATACTCATGGGCACACTTTGATACTTGTTTTTCAAATAGTTCCTGTAAATCTCGTGGCCAAAAATCCATATTTCTTAGCAGCGGAGGCTTTGCTTCATTTCCATATACAGTTTTTCTGCACACAGATTGGGTGGTTTGCAAACATTGGTACCGTCTAACTAAAGACATTCCTAAGAGACCAAAGCTGATTTTTTAACAAGTCATTACCATAGTTTCACTTGCAGGGAAGAGCAGGATTCCATCACCCTAAATCCAGGGTCATTGTAAAATCCATGCATAGGGTTTCAGCAAAGAGCCAGAAATAAGCTGCACGTACTGGTTCTGCTTATTGTGTTTAAATTAAGTATAACTGTGATTTCCCACATTGATATGCAATACAGCGTGGAAGAGACTGGGAGACCAAGACAGGAACCCAAAATACAAGCTAGCACATGGTGCCAAGAGGGAATGCACTCTGAGGCTGTAGTGCAAGACACAGGTTTGCAAGAGGATGTATTTTTTTCCTACAAGTGCCCTACTTTTCTCCCGAATAATACTCGAAGGCAAGAGGATGTATGCCTCGCGTAAGACCTGCATTGAGAGTTAATAATGTGGTGATCTGAGGAGAAGGAAGAAAAGTCTTCCTGTGACCACAAAAACTCTGCCATGTGACAATAATGGAGACCATGCCTGAGAACCTGCAGAGTACCAGCAGAACTGGTAGACACAATTCAGGGCACACCAATAATACATCAATACTTAATATTGATCAGAGAGCACATCATCTACAGAAGAAGAAAAGTCTGCATACAGACATTTACCAGCTCAGATTGGAAACAAGTAAATATGGAGAAACAGTAGAATTACTTCCCCTCATGTTCCGTTATACGTATAAACCTCAGAAATAAAATCAGCTGATAAAATCCTTTTTCATTATTTCCTTCCTGTTTCCCTTTCAGCTCAGCTAGTGCATTTGCAGGCAGGTGAGCTCTTCAAAACCATCCTCCCACATAAGAAGCTATGGGAGCTATGAAATATTGCTGCAGACCAGTTATCTCTGAAATGCTGATCTGCCTGGCTAACATGGAGCTGAAATGCAGTTATTCCCTTTGACATGAAGACAGTTGTGAATTTGCCAGCTGAACTTCCTTGACAAATGGCTACCACCCACTCAATCCATCACTTCAGGGGACCTGGGCCGCCTCATACTTTTTATTTTCTGTGCTTTTATCTTTTGTTCTGCCTCTCAAAAAGATCAAGGAGTAAAATCCAACCCAATATTCAAAAGTATGTGATTTAGAGCACCAAATAAGGAACAAAGAGATCTTTTAAAATTGCATATTACACAGTAATCATGTAGTTCAGAATTTCCTCCTTTTTAATATAGAAAAATCAGCTAGAATTCTTCATTAATATTTTAATTGGCGTTAAGTGTTGAGTTCCCAACTATCCACATGGTAATTTACACTTATACTGTAGCTGGTGGGAATTGGTTTATTTTCTTTGTGCTAATCCAAGGATCTCACTTCCTGCAACAGGAAAGCTGCAGGTGACAGTTGCACTGCACAGTGAAAGGCACAAAAGGAAAAGTAAAACATATATGGAATAATTTTCCTAAAAACTAGAAAAAATTATATATTGATCTTTTATCTATCACATCGGGTAGATGAAAGGAGTTAATAAGCATTTTGTGGGGATGAGCAACTCTCAGCCTTGTCTTATCTAAGCAGCTAATGGTGAAAATGTGCATTTTTAAGGAATTAGTATGTAAAAAGCAAATTTTCTGTTCAGAACTTAGTCTGAGAAGAGGGAGGGGATGCTCAGCAGACTATGTATCATCTTGGAAAATTAGGTGGCAGAGCAACCTGTAGATTTCCTAACCTGTGCATGTGCCATTTTCACATAAACTCAGGGGATACCCACAACAAGCACCATCCCAGTGTCTTCTCCCCAAGGTTGAGGGCAAACCTGGTCTGGCAGAAGACTTCTCCCTCTGGGCCTTCCCTTGGTGCATGGGAAGAGTAGGCTGTTCACAGTAAGGCTCAGTGGATGGAAGGACTAGGACTTGGAGACACTCTAGAAAACACCCAGACCTACAACTGGTTTAAGCCTGGAAAGGGCCTTCCAGAGAAGAAGATAGGCTGCCAAAATTGCTCTCCTTGTCTGAAGCAGGGCATTGTCCGAAGGCCAGGGCTGACAGGTCACAAGGAGCTACTTTCACACATCTCCTTCCCCTGCGCTTTCCAGAGCAGGTCCCTCAGTACCTTGTGCCTGGGGTTTCATTGCCACCAGTGCCTGCTGATGGGACAGGGAGGAGGCACTGTCCCTCACATGATTCCTCTGCTGTTTCCTCGGGAATCACGGGGATTGTTCTAGAAAGTATGTGATCTTTGTCACTGTGTGGTTTTGCTGTTGTTGGAGGCATTGCTGTTGGGTTTCGATTTACTTCTTAAGGGAAAAAGGCTTACAGAAGCTTTGGGCTTGCCTGAATGTCTATCTCTTTTTTTTTTTTTGGGGGGGGGGGGGGGGGGGGGGTGTGAAGGCAGTGGCAGATTTCAGCCAAATGTGACAGAGGGCTAAAGCTCTCCCAGATAATTAAGGAACAAATGTCATGAAAATAAGACAAATGGGTAGAAGAGACAGATGCTGTGAATGCCCTTAACTGTGGGAAAAGCTGCAGAGTGGTATCTCACATCATTAGGCACTAGAACAGCCACATGGGAAAAGGGCCCCTACAAATGCCCCAAACACAGAGTTAGCTTCAGCTGGGTTTGTGTTTCATGCGTGCCAGAGCCAACCCCCGATGAGACAAAGCTCCACAGAATGCAGGATTAATTCCTTCTGCGTCCAAAGAGCTGTTGGTTTTCTGATTGGCGGCCCCTCGGAATGTCATTTGGATTCGACTATTTACGTTTTAAGCAAGATACAATCTGCCTCTAAAAAGGTACGCTGAGGTGCGTGTGATTTAAACAGAAAAAATACCACTCACCTTATTCTCCTCACAACTGCTTCCATCGTGGTAAGATCCACACTCCAAAGACTTTAGAAAAATGGGTGCAGCTAAGACTCCGTTGTGTTGACCCAACAGAGTTGTACCTGTCTGGAGAGCTGAGCCACCAGCATGGGGAGGCATATGTTTGCAGTGCACAGGACTCAAGAACAGAGAGTAAGAGCCCAGCTGAGAAATGAGGAGGATGGACTCATACCGCTGTATAGAATCATAGAATCATCTGGGCTGGAAGGGACCT
>BJBW01004127.1:123559-136293 GCA_004320125.1 Scolopax mira | reverse complement strand
AGTCCTTCTCCTCAGGGCTGCTTAACAGCCGTTCTCCGCCCAACCTGTATTTGTGCCTGGGATCCCCTCTGATCTACATTAACAGCCACCTGCTACCTTTTTTTCAAAATTACTTAACAGCTAGGCAGTAATAATAGGAAATTAACATGAATTTTGAGTTACCTAAACACTTTTACTCCTTTACATTCCCCACAGTAGATACAAAGCCTTCAAGAAGAAAATCACAACATCTCTATACTCACACAAGGCCAGAAACGTGTGTTTTGAATTCATCAAGACCAGTACTCTTCTTAGCAAATCTTTGTTCATAATGTAATTTTTGATGTGATATGTGTGGTGCTCCACACAAAAAGTAAGCAGCTCCAAAATTAAGGCAAGTAGTTGTGCCGTTTGATAATTATCTACAAGAAAAAGTAACGCCTTAAGTTATATTAAAAAACCACAAAGTGCTGTCACTCACCAAATCATCACCAAGCTCAGCTGCTATTACAGCTCCTGACACGTTTCTAGTGACAAACTGCATTGCTTTAGGAAGCAGGACTTTGGGTCAGAACAAACCAACACATACAAATTTGGCTTTTTTTTTTTTTTTTTAAGTCACAAAAACCATGCTGAATTGGCAGCAGGATTTCTTCTGGCCATTTACTGGTTAAGGCAATCCAGACTAATGCTATGGAGTTAAAAAAAAGCCAGTCTGATCTGTCTTCACATGAACCCAATTAGCAATGCTTTTTATACTGGTCAAAAAAGAAACCTGCACAGATAAAAATCCAAACTGTAAAAGCTCAGCTATGTCTCTTTAGTATGTATTTTACTAACATTGATTTAAATTGTCAGTAGCAAATAGACTAGGAAAAAAAAAAAAGTGAAACTCAGTAACTCAAAAGCAGATGAAAATGTTCTTTCAGCTTCCTGTTGTCTAGAATGAAGCACCTACATCTATTTAAATAAAAAGTATTAAAAAAAATAAAGTATGGACATATCTAACTTTTTTTTTTTTTTAAATGAAAACACCATACTCAGCACACAAGACAACTTTCAAAACTCAATTAAAACTTACCAGGACAAATTGTGTTACTCTTAGTGGACCCAACTACTGCATCAGATAAACAGAAAACAAAAACAAAAATTAGAAAGAGTTTTTCAAAGCACTGTAAATATTTAAACAATGGGGATAAACAATCAATTCTAGCAGCCGTTCAAACTTTTTGTCAAATCAAAAGTTCCTGTAAGCTACAGAGAAACAGAGATACAGCAAGAATGCATGCCAGCTCAGATTATACAGTCAATTTACATTACAAAGTTTCAAATTCAACTAGGTGAAACTATGTAATCTAATACTTAGGAATAGTGTACGCAGAATAAAAGAAAGTGCCTGTTGCATTTTTTTTCAAATAATATTATAAAATGAGTAGTACAAGTTTTATTTTTGTATAAAAAGCATAAAACATTTATTTTTTTGACTTAACACTTAACATTTAACATGAGAAGATGGGTCAGATGAAAGGAGTGTTTTTAACAAAATTGTGTTGGTTAGATTTAATCTCTTGAAAGAGTACTCAAAAGACAGTCTGACTCAAGAGGCTGTAGTGATGTTAAATTTCTGTTTGTGAAGCAGTAGAGGCAAACTAGCGAGTGTTATCCGTGAGTGACAGGCAGAGATTTGGCACTCAGATCCCCTTTACTGAACTCCCCTTCGCTGTTACCAAGGAAAATTAAAAAAGAAACAAGATAAAGGAGTTCCAAGGTGTATTTCTTTGAATGGATTTCTTTCAGCATTTCTATATTACAGCCAAGTGAAAAACAGTTCCTTGCAGTTAAACACCTGAGCACAACTGTAACCACTGATGAACATCGGCATTTTTGTAAACTTTTAGAAAAAAGTACTCACGAGCTAAAGACCCCCTCTGTTTTACAGTAATAATACGCATCAAGCAGACACACAGCATGAAGACAGGTTATCATTCAAAGCTGGGATAAAGGGCTGTTAAAACTTCTGCCTACAGAACCCCTGTCACTGGGGAAACAACAGTTCTCAGCAAGTGTACTCCCAGCTCGGACCACAGGCTTATCCCTGTTCCCAGGACTGCAAGTCACTGGAAAACGTTACAAGGGTGTGGTGGTGGTGGGGAAGTAACATTACCTTTTTCACATTTATCTTCTGATGTATTAGCCAGAAGCGGTGCAGTAAGAACATGCATACAATGGTTGTAGAAGAAATTGAGAAATTCACTTTTTTCCGTTTTCTAAAACAAATATAACTTTATTAAATACTTGCATTTGTGTACTTCCTTTTAAATAAGAAAGAGTAGAAACATCAAAGACAGCTTACAAATAATTCTGTCAACTCCCTCAGGTCTGCCTGTATCTTTTTGGTTGGTCCTGCAACATTACCTTCACTCAAGTAAGACATATTTCTTTATTTTGGGAGAAGATCTGAGACACACCAAACCAACCCAGCTATTACCAGGAAAGCCCCACCATGAATGCAAAAACGCTATTTCACTGAAGCACAGGACTGCTTCGTTTATTCAACACTTGGACGATACCACAGAGACATTCCTTTTATCAAAAGTTAATGGCAATTTTAGCTTAGTTTTTAGCTTGTTTCATTCAATTCAGTATCAGACCACACATAACACTGTCAAAAAAGAATAAAAACCTCTTTTTATTTTTATCCTCCGCCACACTAACAGGAATAAGTATCAAGCTTCCTGCTGTGCTGAGATAGTAAAGGTCTTTACCCCTTTGTGTTCTCTTACATTAGCTGTGGCCAACATATTCTCTGGGTCTATCAGGGTGCGCAAGAGCCCCATCAGCTGAACAGCTCCCCCAAGCTCGGGATCAGTATCGCAGATCATCTGCTCAATGACCACGTTGATGAGCAGGATGTCCTGCAAAAAAAAACCAAAACCAAACCAACCACAAAATAATTAGACACAGTTTCAATAGTGGAATGATTTCCCAGTAAAACCTAAGTGAAACTGAAAAACGAGAAGAGTTGCATTTAGACACTGCAGTTCCGTGAAGCACAACCCTCCTCACCTCAACTCACTGTCTGGCAGAGCTTCCATTTTATTGCTGGGAACACACACAACACCAACATGCTCAGAAATTTTGCATCTTAAATCTACTTTTTCTTGCACTTCTACTGTCTATGTTTTTGGGCTAACTGTATTCCAAATGCTGGAAAGGTTTGTTTTGCTGTTGTTCTTCCTGTTTACTCTAAATCTAGTATACTCTAATTCCACTTTTACTTACATCATCACTCTGCTGGGCCTCTTGCATTACAAATTCTCGGACCATGGATGGACTAAATTCTACTAGATAAGAAAATATATCTGTAGCAGCAGATCTAACTTGCAGATCATCCATTCCCTAGTAAAAAAAAAAAAAAAAAACAACAAAGAGATCAATTCATTTGTGTAAATCAAGTTCGGTATTTATTATGAAGTAAAGCTTCAAAGAGCAGAGAGTTGAGAGTTTTGAGAACATTTTATTGCAAAAGTTTCTGAGACCTAGAAATAGCTACAGGAAAAAAAACCCCAAAGTTTCTGTACTCACAAGCAACAAGAATTAATAATTTTCCCTAAGGTACACTATTTTCTCTGATAAGTGTACTGTTTCTAAGCCTAAAATACTAATATAACAGGAAACATTTGGGCTGGTCTAGCCCTGAAAAAGAATAACAAGATTAGGGTTCATCTAATCACTGAACATCTACATGACTCTTCTGTTTTTGTAACAGTCCATGTCCTTCAGTAACTTCACAGGCTGTTGCTCTAGAATACAAAACCCACTGAATTTATAGTTTCTGAGTAACAACAGCACTGCCATATGAATTGCAATGGTCAGGCAGCAATAGCTGCTTCAACCAAAGGAGGGAAAGAAAAATAATATCATGTTTTCACATTGCTGATTAAGATAGATTAATCTGCTTCATACCTCTGAAAAGACAGGATTACGAGATCTTTGGGAGAGCAACAAGCCAACAGTTCAAGATTATCTAAAAATACTTCTTTGGCACTGTTCCAACAACAACAACAAGGAAAAAAAAACAACAAAAAAACCAAGCTGCCCCATGAAAAAGAGTATCTCTCCATTTTTACACTCGGTTGTCAAAAGGGCTGCATCTACCCCAGACTTCATAATGCAAAAGCAAAAAAAAATTGTAGCAACAAAGTCAGGCTACTTCAGAACACTGAAGGCATCTTTTGGATTCTGAAAGTTACGATAAACTTCAACTTTCAGCAGAGCAAAGCTGTCCAATCAAACTTACACAAAGGTGCTTCACAGATCTGAAAAACTACTTAAATGTCTGTGGGTTTTTTAAATTTTATTAAATTTTATTTATTAATTTTATTAAAATCAGCGTTAAGTTTACACTTACCATTACAATTTCAAGAGCTGGAAGAATTCCCAGCTTTGCTAATGTTTTGAAAAATGCATCTCTGTTCTGAGGTTGTAACGTCTGAGAAAATGCGCAGAATTCCTTGAAAAAGTTAACCTATTGAATAGGAAAAAATAATTGAAAGTGTGTTTGATTCAGAAAACTCTCTGAAAATAGGAAACTGTTACAATTTGTCTCAATTGTACTGGCCCGTATGTGCCTTCCTAGCAAATGGTATTACTCTGGTCCTTTCTCCTCAAACTTTCAACAACATCAACAAAGGAAAGGAAAAGATAGTAAAAACAGTAATTTCAGAGGTTGAAATTTACCTCAGAAAGAGTTACAGTCACTTTGTAGCCATTTTATCACACCTGTGTATGAAGGATTTATACTTCTGTCTGACATGACCTTTGTTTGAAACAACCAGATGCTTCTCTCACTTAAAGGAAGATTTTAATGAGGCAATTTCAGCTGATAAACATATTCAAGGCTAAATAGTGTTTGTAATACATATATATATATATATATATATATATATAAAGGGACTACTGGTCATCCTCAGTCATTGGACTTAAAAGATCTTTTTGAATGGGTACAGTACAGTGAAAAAAATCAGTATTTACATGACAAATAGAAGTGATATGGTATGTTGAAGAGTACTTAAAAGAATGTATACCTTTAGGTCTAGGATGTCAGCTCAGTGCTAGTACTTTCTCAACAATAATTATTTAGAACAAATAAACCAGAGATTACCTCACAAAAAATATTTTTCTAGTAAATCCAAAAATGAAGGTTCAACTACATTAAAACTTATTCTATGGTTACAGAAATACCTCAATGATTGCAGAACCAGAACAACAGTTTCAATATTTCTACCTAATATCTGTGCTTTAAGTGTTTCAAAGAACTACCAAGACCACTGGACTTACCAATTCACATCGTTTGTCATCATCTGTAGCTTCATCTGTTAATTGTGCAAAAACTTCAGACAAAAATTTCTCATCTTCCTGTGTAACACAAGAAGAATATGACTTACATGATGCCTCTTCAAAGTTAAAACACTGATCTTTATTGGATCCCACACTGTAGGAAGCCAAACTTAGTTTGAGCTTAACTATGATGCCTAATTACAAACAAAAAAAGCATGCATTAGTAGATTTGGCAGGAAACAGGTTTTTTCCTTTTTTTCTCCACACCTACATTTTACCACAAAATAGGGAAATCCAAGGCTACCTGTTTGGAAGGATCATTTCCAGGGCATTGTTTGGGTGCTGGTTCTTTGCAGCGGGAGGAGGTCCAGGAGACCAGAACCATAGGTTACACTGAGCACAGGTGAGGATTACTGAAACTGCCTTCTAAATGACCAAAGAATGTGTCATTTCCTTTCCTTCTCTGCCATGGCCCCTCCAGGGTTTACAGCTCTGCCCTAACCCCCCCACACTCCCATTCATCAAAATTATAGAAAATGACAGTCTTTGTTCCAGGCCCCCTCCCTGCTCCTCACGTGTCACCTTCCAGGGAGGCAGCCCATCCACTCCTACACTGGGAGCTGACACCCGAGACACAAGTTTTACCACGCTGCACCTACGGCGTTGACACTATGGGGCTAACACCACCCGTGTATCATTACCCTGCAAACCTTTTTCAGACCACCCCTGCAAGGGGGACTAGATCAACACATTACGAGTTTGCTGCAGCCGTGCCTTGTTCTCAAATAAGCTCTCTGCTTGAATGAAGTTCAGGTTTTTCAATCTGGAAAACTTTTTTCAGAAGTATTTGCTTTTCACATTCAGATCCTCTACTAAGAGATATTTATTTTTAGGCAGATATAGGATAACATTTCACTTCCTGTTAAGGGTTTCAGTTACACCATTGCTTAAAACTCAAGAAGCACAAGAGAAGCAGAGCGATCATCATCATCTCTCAACTGTTTGGGCACTTCCTGTCCTCTCTGTACATCCATTTCTCTACACTCCTTCACACGGAAAATAGTGTTGGTATTCTCTCAAAGCAAATGACAATTTAACCTTTAAATATAATATAAATTTTAAAGCAAACAGTAACATTATGCTACAGCATTACAAAATTAGGCATCACTCATTCAACTCTACAGCTTTACTTATGCATTGAACAAACATAAAGGGAACAGCAGCATTCCAATAAATATATATATAAACATCACACTGCATAATGTAAAGGGCGCTTACTTCTCTATTTTTCTGTATGCTGTGACTAAACCTCGTGTGCTTTATTAGGCTCACATAATACAGAATTTTGACAGTAACAGGAATGCCAGCCAAAGGCTTACAATTTCTTCCTGAAAATTTTAAGACGTGGGAAAAGAAGTGCTTTACAAACAAACAAACGATACCTGGAGTCAACACCAGAGAGAGTGCAACGTACAGAGACTTGGTAGCTTACTCTAAGCTTGGCTGGCTCTATCAGCTTAATTAAGCCTATTGAAAAAAAACCAACCGTACCCCAATCAGCAACAGTTAGGCTAGAAAACCCCTACAACAGAACACTTGTCACCAGAAGGAACTCTTGCTTGTCTGAGGCTGCTGCCCAGTGTAGTGCTGATGTCCCAGAGCACAGGAGGGACGTCGGTTTGTTTTCCACCCTGGCTCGGTTTCCCGGGGACCTACTGCTGCTGGCACCAAGAAAGGGGCTTTCCTGCTGCAGCAAACACACAATCTGTCACTCCTATAAACTCCATTCTCCTCGGGAGCTTTGCTCTGTATTTAGGGTAACAAGACTTCTCATGTGTTCACCAAACCCAAAGGAGCTTTAGAGTTCTCGTGCCACAACAAAAAGCTGATTTACACCAAGGGACTGTGAAAACAGTCGTGAACCTGAGGTCCATACAGCTCTGTGATTTCCCTCAAGCTTGCTATCAATAACATCTCTTCCATTGTGCTTTCTCCTTAGTTTGTCATTCTCAAGGCAGCTCAAATGATGTGCAGCAGCAACATTATTTGTAAATCAACACGTGTGTCTCAATTACAGTCAGCCCTGTAGATGCCATGCACTTTCTCTACGGTGGCAAAGACAGCAGTGACTGAGAGCAACAAAAAAGCAAGTAACAGGAAATCATAGTTTTCTGTTAAGGCACAATTAAACGTTCAGTATAGTAAAACTTACATGAAAAATAAATAAGTTTACAGATTTAAAAATCTCTAAATGGAAGTGGGACTGTGGCCCCGCTTCAGGAGAATAATACTGAATTTATTTTAGTTTTAGAAAAAAACCTAATATATGGAATAGAATAAAAAGGGGAAGATTTATTTAATACAAACCCATTAACTTTGCAAATGGGACTTACTCTTTAGCTTTTTCCTGCGATCAAACAGAAGTAGAGAGAAGTCCAAAAGCTTATTCATGAAATTCTGTAGTTTTTATTTTTTTTTCAGTTCTCTATTGCATTCTTTAGAAATACTCCTTATGGCAATGTTATCCCTCCAGACCCTCTCCCCTTCCAGAATTTTACTGCTCTCTTCTCCTTTGTATTTCACAGAGACTATCCACGCTCAAAACAAGATGACAGGTTTGTGATGTTCTGCTCTACACAAACGTACCATTATTTCTAAGGACATGGATCAGAAACAGAATAAAACCACTTTGGTACCCATTGGGTTGCACAACGAAATATGAACTAAAAATACCCTAAATGTCATGAAGTTCAAGCACAGCTCTTTACCAAGGCTCCTTCCACAGTCCAGCTTAGTTGTTAAACCCAACTGCTTTTAAGTCTGCCTGTCAACCAAGTATTCCCTACGTTTTTTGACACAGTAACATGGTTATTACTTTGTGTATCAGCATGAAGAAAAAAAAAAAAGTAATTCTTTACTTTATACTACAACACGAACATCTGAAATAAGTACCATTAAGTAAAAGTAATATAACAGGAATGGTTCTGAACATGCTCTTTTGAACCACAGACTCAGAATTTGTTATAAAGATGTCACAGATGTCACTGATGTATATTGTTCCCTCAATTATGTAAACAAAACCAGCTCAAAATGTGTATGTTTACAACCCATTAAAAATACTAATATATACACCTGAAATCTATAATTTTAAAAATAAAAGGTATCAGAAATAAGGGCAAGCTTTCAAAACATTATGCAAATTAAAGAATATATGACTAACTTTCATAATGATAAAGAGCTGTAATCAATTTAAAAACTACAGCTAGAGGTATCTATACACAATCCGTCTACATAGTATTAAAAACCACTTACCTGCAACATACTGACAATCTCAACTTTGTTGAAGAAAATAAAGGAAGTGAGTGTAGAAAGAAAATTCTCTTCAAAAACAGATGGTGTCGGCAAGATGATGTCCTGAATATACTGTACCCTGTAAGTCTGGTGGATTTTTTGCCTGAGTTCAGAGTCTGTTATAGGAATAACCTCCTTAAATTTTGCTGTTTTGGTCAAGAACTCCCTGTGCCGTTTTGGCTGAGCCAAAGAAGGATCATACTCAAGGCATCCAACAACATCCATAATACACTCATCAGAAAACATCACCTCAAACAGAGTTGCTTTGTTGAGGAACAAAATTCCTCTAATAATTTCATACAAATGATGTAAGCCTTCGGTGTTCTCTAAATTCTCGCAGACTTGGAAAAGCTGTAATAGTTTTTTAATATAGCCTTCATTCTCCAAGGCCAGCGCTAGCTTTTCTCTACGGATGGGTGAGGAGAGGACAGAGGTAACTAGGTCAGCAATCTCTTCAAGTTTGTTGAGTTCACAAGTAGGAAGGTCGATCAAAGGACTAGTTTCGGGCATTTCTTCTATGTGTTCCTCTTCTGACTCAATGAGGTCCTGTGTGACTTCCACAGAAGGATCCTTACCTTGAACCTAAGAAGAGAGCGTGCACAATTACTGTCTCATCCCAAAACTTACATCAAAATAATCAAGTCAGTAACGGCAGTAACATGTGCCAAGGTAAGCACTTTTGTATCTTCAGTTGCCTGGAAAACGTCTAGCCATGCAGAGATCTACGTTTGCTGCCTCTAAGCTCTACAATCACTACCATTACCCTCAACAGTACACTCATCAAAAAAATCAAATCAAACCAAACCCTAAGAGCATCACAAAGGATCACATGTTATGCAGGAGTCTCAAAGGACGAAGCAGGAAGAGTTTTGGAATTTGATGGCAGAGCCTAAGGCCAATGGTTTACATTGTGTGATCACATGAAGGCCTCCCTTTCAGACTGGTCATCAGGTCAACCCCAATTCAGAACCAATTAGAAACCTGGACTATTTATCAGATGTATACACTTGCAGTTACTAGCATAGGTTCCTCTCAACAACAGTACTTCAGAACTGGCTGAGAAGACATTATACCCCAACACATCTTAAGATTAAGAACACATCTAAATTGCCTAGTTTGTTCAGAGAAAACTGCTAGGAAACCTGACTTCTATGTTTCTTTAGTTAATAGCTTTACATTGCATCATTTCAAAATCTGAGAAGGTTATGATAAATTCCAAATGTGAAACCCCAGATTTCTTCTTGTAAGTACACACAGGTGCAACTCCATTGATCTATTACTTGCTGAGTTTAAAGTATAAAATCTAAACTGTTCTGTAATAAAACAATGAAGATCAAAACATCCATAAGACAGTCAAAAAGATTTTGGTCTTGATGAAAAAATGTATCACTAACATTTTTGAGCTTATACAACAATGGCAGCTCTTTGTCTCTCACGGTGAAATATCTCACTCCTTATGCATTACAACACATTTTCAGTTCCAACAAGACAGCTTCCTAAGGCTGCCTGGGAGGACGATTAAAACATGGCATTCTGCTATTCCCTTTTTAATACAAACTCACTCCTAACATGACTATTCACCCGAGTTTCATTACTACTTTCATTTTTAAAAAGCGCGGGATTCAATTATGAAAACAACAACTGGTGTTCTAAATAGTGGCAACTTAGGCTTACACAGAAAAGCCACAGAAAACAACGAGCAACTTATTTTACAAGTATGTTTAAAAATTACGGCACAAAGACATGAAGTCACAGAAGACACAAAAACATCTGGAAGAAACAGAGTATTTAAAGTTAGTTGTACCTGGCAGATTTTTTCCCAAATTTCATCACAGCCAGCTTTTTCTTGAAAACTCAGTGCTAAATCATAGTTTTCTGCTTCTGACCAAACAATCAGGGTGTCCTGTTTAAGACAAAACCAGAAAAATATTGTTTCTGAAACAGGTCTACAGTGCATATAACATCTGTATTCTGTTAAGTCATGTCTAGAGAAAAAATAATATTTATTAAAATTATACTTATCACAAAAGAACACAAGACATTATAACATTAAATCACCTGTTCTGCTGTAAGAGACTTCACCTTTCTTTTTTGCTCTTTTATGACCATTACCTTACATATCATGTATTTAAATATACTGGTTTTCATATGCAAAACACTTAGAATGGTATTTTTCTGCAACACACTTCTGAGCCAACAGTCTTGAAAAGGGAATGTACACATTGTTTGAGATGAAGAAAACACGAAGTATAACAATTTAAGTCTTTTCATATTTAATGAAGTAGAAACAAAACCCCCAAGATTGCAGTGTTTCCTCCTCAGAAAGGGTTTAATACAGTCTTATCACTGTGAGAAATAGTGCCTAACTAGAGTTAAAATACTCTTTTCTGAATTAAAAGAAATACAACCTGTATAATATAAAACTCCTAAGTTCTTACCAAAGTTACAAACATCTTGCCAAAAGGTACTTCCATTTGAGCAGATTTTTTTGCTCTGTTTTGTTGCCTCTACCAATCCAATTTGTGCACTTGCACATTATAACTGGAAGATTCACTGGAATTTCTGAACAGACGAAACAGGTGGTTTTATGAGGCTTTATCAGGAGATTTGAGGCAATACTATAAGGAATGTAAGCCTGTGCTTCCACATTCAAATACATAGTTCAGCATCCTACAGTAACCTCATCTTCATGGTAAAATGTTCAAACTGAACATCTCTCTGCTAACTTGGCAGTACATTTGATGAGCTCCAGCAAAACAGTTCTACATTTTGCCAACTGTGGTGATCTCCTGAACTGTTACTGCACCTTTTACTTTTTTTTTTTTTAAAAAACACCAACAAGCCCTTGCTTAATGGTCAATAAAGTAATTTACTTCCTGCATTTACAAAGGTCAATATTCACTGCCTAGATTATCAAGGTTTGTAAATCTTCAGTTTATGCATCACTTTTATGGTAAACAAAACATTCAAAGTGACATCTTTAAGCATAGCAACCAAACCCAAACAAACATCTGACTGCCTTACAGATGCCCAACATACTTGAGGAAACTTCAGGGGCAGCAGGAAACAGACACTGCCATTGCCCCCCAACATCTGTACCCCAAAAGTACTTCTTGGTTCCCTTTGTGCACCAAGCAACAGGAAATGATGAGGCTGACTGATGACAGTCTGTACTTTCACTATGCTAAAAGGCAAAAACATGACATTGTATCATACACCGTCCCTCACATATCCATGAAGTCAGAGAAACAAAACCATAATTAATACCAAGTGACCATCGCTACTCTTGAACCTACCGTCACTCAGCATCTCTTAATCATATTTTATACAAGCTCAGGCTTTTTTCTTTCTCATTTTTACACACTCCCTAAAGAAACAGAATTTATCATTCCAAAAAGAACTAAAATCACTGCACTATGGTTTTAATGCTGTTCATGCAAGTTGTTTGTTTATATTATGGTGCCCTATATTACACTTGAACTTTTGTCCTGCAGTCACAAATATTAATAGGTAGTCTCCCTGCTTTCGGGCTCCGATTCATGTGCACAAATGGTACAGGTTCCTACAGCTGACAGGGTCTTTGCTTACAGCTGCCCACCCTCAGCTCCAGCTCACAGACAACTGAATCTCTGTTTTTACAGTGTGCCATTCGAGAGTGAGCAGTCAAACTAGGCTTCAAGGAAAAAATAATTATTGTCAGCTGCAGGCACTGAGAAGTCTGATCAGCTCCTTGATCTGGTTCTCTTTTAGAGATTAATAAAAAAAAAAGAACAACTCTTAAGTACAATGTTACGGGCATTAGAGAACTCAAAATTTGAAATGTTTATCTTGAGATGTTGAGGGGTTGGTCTCTTCTCCCAAATAACAAGCAACAGAATAAGAGGAAACGGCCTCAAGTTGTGCCAGGGGAGGTTTAGATTGGATTTTATAGGAAAAATTTCTTCACCGAAAGGGTTATCAAACACTGTGACAGGCTGCCCAGGGAAGTAGTGGAATCACTATTCCTGAAGGGATTTAAAAGCTGAGCAGATGTGGTGCTGAGGAACATGGTTTAGTGGTGGTTT
>BJBW01004127.1:73890-123548 GCA_004320125.1 Scolopax mira | reverse complement strand
TGAAAGGTCCCTTCCAACCCAGGCAATTCTATGATTCTACTTAACATCAACTTAAAGATGCCCTGACACTCAAAATCAACACACTTACAGGTGATCTGAGATTCAGAGGTGCTGAATGAACAAAGAAGGACGCATCATGAAAAAGTCCTACTCATAGTCCAGAATGATTCACACAAGACACATTGTGCAGTGACTTCAATGACTGCGTAAGACTGCACTCAAAAATTCTGTGGGAATTCTTGAGTTACTGAACAGTACTCATTTCAATCTGTACCACCCACACAAAGCAGAAGTTATGTAAGTTTCTCCAAAAATATTGCTGAAAGACTAAAAGATAGTTTAATCAGAAAATAACTGTCCAATACCAATATAAAATCTACTCATCTGGAGTACACTTCCTGCATGACCTAAGACAACCCCAGAGGACTGTAGACAGTCCCACCCACAACGCTGCTGCTTTGACGAGCAAGAGCAAAGTTCTTTAATTCACTTAAACACAATATAAAGACAAAACCAAGACAGTGGTTCTAATCCCTCTTCGCTGCTGGTACTGGTTTGTACAACATATGCTACTCCAACCTCTCCTCGTTCCTACAGTGGCCCCTCACGCCCCCCACATGCCAGCAGAAGCGTGACGCACAGTGAACCTGGCAGGGGAACACATGCTGACAGAAATTAATACAGTAAAAAGGGGTATTTCAACTAAATCAGTTCCTACACCTAACCTGTCACACTGCAACAGAAATACTCATGCTGGCAGGGAAGAAGAGTGTAGAAGCCCCCTGGCAACTGCTCACGTTGGCTTTAACAGCACCCCTGGAGACGTGTTAAATCCCAGCCTCAACCAACTCCCATCTTGCCTGAAGCAAATTGCTCTGTTCTCACGAGTGATGGCAACTCAGTGCAAAAGACAGTATCTGCACACATTCTTCAGGTCAGATCTGAAAATGGATAGAGCATGCCTAAAGGAGAGTTAACATCAGAAGGCAGTGTTCACAGTGAGGGTTTCTGCAGCAGTTTAAAGTTGTACAGCTATGCAAATGAAAATTACCGCCTTCGTAACAGAGCTGGAGCGAAAAGCACATAAACAGATTCATCTGATTTCTCACTGAAGACATGCTCTTCCGCCAGTTCTGCCAGGGAACAGTAACCTCCAGCAGACGGTGGAACAACAAATGGGCGTGGTAACAACTTTTTAAAGGTTCTGCTCCTGCTAGAGCCTCCACAACATACCTGACCCTGCCCTTTGGCCAATATGGGCCTTCCAGTAGAGGTATGTAACTCTCAAAGCCTATGCCCCAAAATCCAGGAGCATCTAAAGCTCTTCAGGCTCTCATATTCTTTGCATACACAGAATTAGAGATTCTTTCATGTTGTATGCCGAGCAACCTGGCACCTATGTCCAATCCAAGTTCTGTTTCATTTGAGAAAGAGGTCATGATTATAGTATGCTTAACACCTTCACAGAATTGAGTTCTGCCCGAAAGCTTCCCATTACAAACACAGTTTGAGAAGGCAGATAACAGGCCTGCCCAGTTTACAGTTAGTCAATACTTATTTGTGTGTTATTCGTACCACCGAGCACAAACAGCGTAATATTGGGAATCACAGGCTGATGCACAGCAACTAAATTATCAGGATGTGTTTCTTTTCTGCAGAACGATGCCATGCAAGCCACAACTTAAGTGACTGCTATTCTGTAAGTCCACTCAAGTAATTTCTACGAAGACAGACATGTAAGCAGGGCATGTTTCTTTTCCATCAAGCTACACCATCTTGCAGCTTTCTCCACACCCAAGGTAATCAGCACCTTAATGAAAATCTGCAACTGAACTCTGGCAAATGGAAAAGAGTGCTCTCCTCTGTGCTGCTGTCCACCTACAAGCACCAGCCCTGGGCAGACCAGCATGGTCTCACAGTCTTCAGGCTACACAGACTTCAACACTCAAGCAAGGGACACTGAGGAAAGGCCACCTTTCTTCAACTCTGGTTCACCAAAGAATACATTGCCTAAATCTTTCCACCATTTTAAAAAAGGATCTGCTCCTGAGGTGCTCGGGTTTGAATACAACAATCTTTTAAAGGTGAGACTGAAATATCACAAACTGAGAAGCTTGAGAATACTATGTTGAGCTCTGCTTTTTGCTACTCAGAAAGATACATGTAAAACTTGAGGACAAAACTCTCTCAACTAAAAGCTGCACGATTTCAGAAATTGACAAACCTAGAACCCGTCTCTGGAAATCATCAATCTTTATTCCTCTTCAAACACAAAAAGAACAACTCAAACCCAGACTTCTTTGAAAGAGTGAACAACGAAACACTTTCAGCCACAAGGACACAAAAGCATTAGAATCAGTAATAAAAGCCAAGCAAAATAAACCACACCATGAGCTTTTCAGAACTACAACCTACAGAGACTCCCACAAGAAAAATGGCAACAAAAGCTACTTAAGTCACTTGAAATCTTGCTACCAATTAAGTAAAGAAGGCTTTCAAATAATCAGTTGTTTGAAGTTCCAGAAAACAGGCTGCAAAAGGAAGCAATTTAAAACTTTGCAGCAACATAATCTGCATTTGTATTTCATTATATATTAATTTCCTCTGCTAAAAAGCAAGCAGTTCAAGGCTCTTAACTTCCAGAACCCTGCAGAGCTCCATAAAGACTGTCCCCCTTCCTCAGTATGGCCTGCCCAAGGAAAGCCTACCACCATCACCCACCTAAGTAAAACCAGTATCTAATGAGCCTTCTGAAAATGAAAAGCTAGATCCAATACCGACTTGCTCCTAAGCTAATGTCAGCCAATCTGTGCTCAAAAGTATCTTTCCTCAAATTCTCATAACGTAACTTGTCACCTTCCCATCGGGAAAAAAATATCAAAATAACAAAATCCTTAAAGATTTGTCTCCATGATTTAGGAAGAATTACTGAAATTCTTCTGAATCCTATAATGATGAAGAACAGTATAAAACACTGAACAAAAAAGAACAGAGTCTACCGCAGAACAAAGGAACAGACAGAAAAAAGCCAGTAATAACCATCAGAACAATGTAGGCAGAGACACCAAAAATTAATGCAGTAAAAGAAAAAAGCAATAAAAGTGATAAAAGCAAAAGAGATTCAGTAAGCTAATTTTTTTTTTTTACTAGTTTTACTGTTTTTTACAAAAACAACCCATTAACATAGCTCCCAACTGTTTTACTTCTTTGTTTTGCAGAAGGCTTACTCCCAGGAAATGCAACTGTGCAAGTTTCACCACGGCTAGTCCCTTTACTTAGGGGAGCAGAAGATTTCAAAGCTTAAAACAAAAAGTAAACAGCAACAATAAAAGAAGTTTCACAAAGACACATTCCTTCATGTTATTTTCAGAGAAAGAACTCAAGAAGTAAATACGCTGTAAGAGAGCTGGCCAAAGTTATGCCTTTCCAATTCAGTAATTGTTTCAGACAGCCTGGGACGGGAGACAAAAGTTACACGTGTATGTGTTTTCAACTATTTGTCCTGTACTGAAATGAATATTTACCCCAAATGTGTATATTCTCCTGAAGTCCAAATGGGTTTTTCAGGAGAACCACGGTTTAATTTCCAGAATGTTAAGTATTATAGCACCTACAGGCCTCTAAACAAGATTTTTCCCTCTATGAGAAACACCATTGACATTTTCATGTTATGCTGATTTGCTTTTGTTTTCCTGAAAAATGCAATTAGTTTGAGCATAAAACAATTCCTCGGTAATGAGAAAAAAAAATAAAGCCTAGCAATAATACTTGCCTGCTGTTTTTGATATGCAGTATTTGGATTTATCTTCGATTCTAACAGTAGTGAACCTGAAAAAGGTACGAAGATATATTAACTGAGCTTAACAAAACAAACATCTCCATGCATCTTACAACAATCACCCACGTACCAGCCAACGTATATCCTCAACATACTCCCTATCTTACAGAAAGTCTTACAGCAGAACCATCTTCTTTAAACATAATTCCGTAAAATAACCCAGTTATGACAAAATTCAACATAAATTTCCATATTAAAATATATTTTTCTTTTCCTATTTAGACATTCTCTGTAACACTGTTTTTTCCCCTGAAACCCGGTGACACAATTAGCTTGTTTAAAGGCCGTTTAGCAAACCTATACAAATACGCATCAGGTAACTGCTGCCCGGTGGAAAAATGTTTTTCCCCACAGAAGCCACGTGGGCCATTTGCTTTTATTTCCTTCAACTGTCCTTCAGAAATGAATCATCTAGATACTATAAACCCAGGGACTTTATCTTGTGTATGCAAGTAGTGTGTGTATCCTGGCAACAGCTCCAGAGTCATTTATATCAGTCTTAGGTGGTTTATTTAGCACATTAACACCTGTCGACTGACAAAGTGGTGCGCGCGTACCCTCCCCCCTCCACGAGACCCTTAAGGTGACTTTAAAGTGCAGTAAAACACGAGGAACACCACGCAACCCGATCGCTTCAGAATACGACCACAGAATTTCTAGGTGAAAAAAAAACAAAAGCAAAGAAAAACCCAATTAACTTTTTGTAATATGCACGAAAAGGGGGGGGGGAAGAGCACTTCAAAAGCGAACAAGATGTCGTCAAACATAACAACTTCATCTCCCTTCAGTCAAAGGAGACGCAACCGGCCAGGGTGAGCGGCAGGGGGAAAGCCTAGGGCCAGGGCGGTGAACACGGCGGTTTATCGGACGAAGGAAACTTTGAACGGGGCCGGGAGATCAGGGAGAGGCAGGGGAAAACATAATCATAACAATTCTCTGGAGTCTTCCCTCATAAAAGCGGAGGGGGGGGGGGGGGGGGGGAGGAAGGGGCGAGACCAGCAGCCAGGCCCGGTGTCGGCGCTGGCCGGCGGGGCCGGGAGCGAGGGGAGGAGGCCCGGTCCCGGGCGGCCTAGGCCTCCGCGCAACCCCGGCCACGCTCTCACCGTCCGACTCGGCGCGCACCAGCAGCGACATCCCCTTCAGCCGCTCCACGTAGGTGCAGGAGACGTGCCCGGTACCCCTGTCGTCCCATTGTCGATCCTCGTTGAGGGTGTAGACCTTCACCCGCCGACGGGTGTCCGACATGGTGCAGCTCCGGTCTCGGGCCCTCCGCGCCGGCCCCGGGCCCAGGCCCGGACCCGCTCCGCCTCCGGGGGCCGATGGAGCGAGGGCGGGGGGGCGGGGGAGAGAGGAAGTGGGGCCGCCGGGGGCCGCTCAGGGGCACGGCGGGGCCGTTAAGGCGCCGCTTTTCATGGCTCCCCAACGGCGAGAGAGCGACGCCGCACCCCGGCTCGTGCCCTCGCTGGTGCCGCTCCGCCGCCTCAGCAGCTACCGCAGCGCCGCCGCCATCTTGTAACCCGACTCTCGCCGCCTTTCTCTTCCTCCCAGCCCGGCCACGGGCTCCCCTCGCAGGGGCTACGGAGGCCGGCAGCTGCCGTCGCGCCGCCGAGGGGACGGCGGCGGGCGGGGCGGGCCCGGGCGAGGCGAGGCGAGGCGAGGGGCGGGCAGGACCGGCCCGCACCCCCCACAGCGCCCGCGGGGGTGTTCCGGCGGGAAGAGGAAGGGAGGAGTGGCTCCGCTGAGGGAGAGGCGCGTCCCCCGTGTAAGGGCGGTAGGGGCAGATCTACGTGAGAACGAGTTCACTTTACAAAAAAAAAAAAAGAAAAAAAGCTTTAAAAAAAAAATATATATCTTAAAGACTACGCTAACAGCAGGTACCGGCGCAGACAAAGCATCCCCGAGAAGGCCGCCGCTGTGACCCAAGCGATGGGCGAGATGCGCAGCCCAGCCCAGCCCCGGCTGTAACAACAGAGCTTAGAGCGCACAGGAGGCCCAGGGCTGAAGCTGTGGAAGAGGTGGTTTCCTTCGCATCACAAAAGAGCGGCGAGGCCGTGCCCTGGCATTGCTCGTAGCCCCTCACAGCCTTTCCCAGAGCGGGGCCTGTACACCTGTAGAGAAGGCTCAAGAAGCTAAACTCAAGCAGAAGCTGCTCTGTGAAAGTTCTCAACGAAAGGAAACATAACAAATTATTGTACAATTTAAAACAGACCACTTGCCAGGCATTGTGGAATCTGTAGATCTTAGTTTTCCATACTAAAAACTAGCTACACATTTCCTCTGTACTAAAGAATAAATACATTTCACTGGTTGCATGGGAATAGGACAAAAAGCACGCAAGCAGTCAAGCTGTGTGAAACGGTGGGGACTTTGGGGAAGCTTGAAAGTACCTCAGAACAAAACCTTTCAGGCAGGGAAGGGGAAGGGAGAAGGGAGGGCAAGTGCTCCCCAGGCCAGGGTGTGTCCCATTCCCAGACACAGCAAGACTTACCCAGCTCTTGCCTAATGGCGAAAGCAGTTACACCGGTATAGCTCTTACAAGACAGGCATTTCTCCCGTGCAAATTAAATCTCATTCCCAATGAAGGGAAAGAGAAAGCTTACTGCAGAATACACCACTATAAATAACTATGTGCAGCTTTTCCATATGTTAGAGAAACATTCTCTAGGCAGATCTAGGAAATTTACATCTATGTAACACTTAAGGGTCAGCTTTTGCTCTGACATTGACTGTAACAGACCTCCTTAAGATTTGCTGCCATTCAGCACACCCAGTATGTGACAGCCACTGGTCATTGCTGAAAAGCCTTCTACATTCCTGAGGAGACAGTTCATTTCATCTGAGGACCATCAGTCTGCTTATTTAACTTCTGCAAAACAACTCATCTCTAAGAAAGATTAAGAGAAGCACCCTTAATGGGGTTCTGCAGAACTAGGGTTCAACCCCGATCAAACCCTTATTTTCATTTTTAACATGGACCATTGAAGACACACAATCATAATTTTTCTTTGCAGAAGATGGCAACTGTAAGATACACCTCTGAGAAGTATCATATACACTTATCTTTAGCAGCACAAAGTATAGGAACGTACTTCAGGACATATGCATCATATCATTATGGATATATAAGTCAGTAACTGTACAAGAGGCCACGTTACGTTACTGGTTTCACCAACTATGGTTTGAGCCACATTAAGCAGTTTACAATTGGGTTCCACATACGCCTTCCTGGCTACGTGTTGGTGGCCTTTTCTGCATCAGATGGCCAGATCCCCTCAAGGTTTTACACATTGGGCATATTTCTGCCTCAGTCAAAGCTCAGTAAAAGCACATGAAAAGAAACAATGATCACAGCATGTTGCTGCTTCAGGACACCTGCTACTCACAAACTCTCCCTCCCCTCTGCCAGACGCATGCTCTTTAGCTCTTCAAACCAAGTGCATAAAACTAATTATGACCTCTCCTGCTCAAGAGTAAACAGAGTACTTCTCCAGATGTGCAGAATAGCAAGAAACCACAGCAGAATATTCTGGAACAAATTCTTATCTATCATGGTGAACAGCTACAGAAGGAATAAGAGATACACAAGCCAGAACTGGCATGAAAAAAATATTTCTCTGTTTAAGCCGTGAAATAAATCTGTTGACCTCTCCAGGCATGAAATCCTGTGGAAAAATGCCACCCCAGAACACATTGGGACTGCATTCTCTCAGATGTAGGGCTCTTCTTTTCTGCAGAACAGCATCCAGGACTCCACAGCCTGGGCTGTTAGAAGCAGCAGCATGATCTTGTCATCAATACCAATAAAAAGCAAATCAATTCTGTGGGCCTTTGCATGGAGACGTGCAAGACTTGCCCCAACAGCTCTTACACACTCGATTTAAAACTAGGGCAAATACAAGACCAGGAAAGCAATACATCTGAATATCTGCATTGTAAGATTCAGGAAAAGCAAACTTCAAACTTCTTCGCTGTGGCATTGCACCTGTCAGTAGCTCATCTCTCACCATTATCACAAGGTGACAAGCTATAGCTGTTCAGAGTTCTCTGTTCTTCTTCAAAACAGAGAATTTTGATAGGGTAGGCTGCAGAGAGAGCAAGTCATCAAGTGTCACAACATGGAACATCAGGAAGCTCTAATTTTTTTTGTGGTTTTCAGAAGAAGACAGACAGCTTATTTCTAAATCATGAAACTAAGAGAGTGTACCGTTCTCTCTGGCATGTAACCCCAGAAGTACAATTAGGTCAGCTCTTATCCTTTGATTATAATGCTTGTAATATTTATTGCTGGTATTTAAAGATACCTCAGTTCCCGACACTTTGCACCTGTGTGAAAGTGTCAGCTTTGTCAGATAAACACATTTCTGGCATTCCTGACCTGCTGTAATGCTGCAACTGCCCAGCTTCACTTTCCATAGCAATTCCTCTCAGTGGCTCCATATAAGACGAGTCATTAGAAAGCTTATTATCTAGGGCAGCAGAGACAAAATGAAGAAACTACAGCAATAGGGCTGATCTCTCAAGCGCTATTAACCTACCTGCTCTCTGATCATAGCTGCTATCACTTGAGAGTCAAGTATCTCCTGCCACCGTCCAACCTGCTGCTCCCGACGGCTCTTGGGTGAACCTGGGATGTCTGAAGCCAGCCTGCCTCCCCTCCAGGACAGTTCAGACTAGCACATGCTTACTCAATTCTTGGCTCCCATCAAGCTTCTCTCCTCAGGTAAGAGCAGCTGGGGTGTGCTCCTCCCAGACAATTCCCAAGCGTATTTTTTTTTTCCCCACCCCTTCCCATAGGGCCTAAAACTTGTTACAAGTGCAGAAAGTCAGGCTGACTCTACAGGTTCTACCACAGGAAGGAACATAAAAGTCTTTTTCCTACTTTATCATCTAACAAACAGAAAATCCCCCCAATACTCCCAAAGTTGATTTACTGAGACCACCACCTATCACACAAATCATAAATACTCCTGTTACTGCAGGCAAGAAGATACCTTTACAGGAAAGAATGGGATTATTCTGGCTCCTAAATTATCGATTTTCAAATTGATATGCAAGCCTTTCAAATTCAAATGCAAACATCCTACTGGTAATGTGCTAGCTAAAAAAAAAAGCTTCTAAAGTTAGTATTTTACTAACTAGGGCATCCATCTGTTCTACAAAAAGGAGCCTTAGAGAAACTGTTCTACAGTAAAAAAAGCTAAACCTCAGAAAATCACTTTAGATTGGGGAGGTCAGTTCCTGAGAATCATTATGAGACATGGAAACATCTGAGCTTCTGTTTAGGGACTTCTAACATTTGCTTACATAATTTCATTAACACTACCCAGGATAGATAACCGCTATAGATAGATATATATAGATAAACCAATATACAGTTGATTAAGTTAAGTCACAGAAAGCATTAGAAACTAAAAACATAATAAACATTAGAATTCTTACTGAGAAAGAACTGATTAGAGTCCTCAAAGAAGAGGAAAAGATTGATAAGGAAAACTTTTTCAATCTTACATGATGAAAGACATACAACACAACTACAAAGAAACAAGTCAGTCACTTCTTTCCCCTTTAATATTTTAACCTAGAATAATAAAAAAGAACAATTTTTACTGTACATTCACATTTCTTCTCTCCCCAGTGATTTTTCTTTTCTTCCAGGAGGTTCTGAGCCCACTTGCCATCAGGTAGGAAATTAATTTTCTTATTAGATCTATATACAAATTGGTGAACATCAGAAGGGACACCTCTTTGATTTTCAAAGTCTTTACCTCACAAGTAGAAAAACAAGTAATTCTTGTGAGCCCGTGGGAAACGTTTTGAAGTCTAAAAGAGACCAGTGAATCCACTGATGAACATAATCAATAGAGGAATTCTGACACTCTTAATGAGGGTGTTTTAAGGGGAAGATTTGTCACATCAATTGCTCATTCCAAAACAATTATTTTAATCTTAATACTTAAATCAGTGTTAACAAACCCAGATACTACACTATGACGTTTCAGCCAAGTTCTTTGTTTTGTCCCCCTTCTGCTCAAATACTTCAGCAAATCTGAAATCTGTAATAGTTATTGATTTATTTATCTGACACTGTAATCATGTTAAAGGTGATACTTTTAAGCCTTTATGTTTTGCTCAACATTTCAATCTTATACACTGAAAAAACAGTAAAATGTTGGCCAAGCGTGCTTTCAACCAAATATATGGGATAATTCCTTCTCTCAGGATATAACTGTTAAATACTTGCTTCTCATCTTCACATTTTTATTTTGAGATGTTAGTGAGAAGAAATCTTAAGCACCGAAATGTAATCTGTTCTTCAGTCTATACAATTCCATGTTCTTAGATTATCATCTCACCCTTTCTACACAAGATAAGAGCGCTGTTTTTATTTTAAAAGAGTTTTTAATAAGTTTGAAGACTTCAATTTGAAGTTCTACATCACCTTTAAGCATAAATAGTGTCCATTTTTAAAATATGGTTCACTACCATCCACCTGCAGATTCTTGTGAAGACATCTACAGATTCTAGCAAAGGCCACTTGTATTTCCACGAACTACCATGCCTTTTTTCCTGAAAAGAGATAGAAAATATTTAATAATCAACTGATTACATCAGGGCATGAAATTAAAAAACACTTATTACAAAAAAATTCATCAGTAAATCTTAATTTCTTCTAGTGTTGTGAATCATTCCTAGAAGACTGTCACACATTGCCTTAAATTATCATTGGTACATTGCATTTTTATTTGCCCATCCCATTGTGCAACTGCTTTTGATTTTACAGACACCTTCCTGTTATAGTAACTTCTTAAGAGAAAAAAAACATACACAACAGTTTTGGGAAAAGTTTAGATATAGGTCTATTGACAGTTAAAACACGCTGGGAAACTAGTTCTAGAGAAGAGCTTTAGGCATTCTATTAATTGACTGAGATTGACCAAGAGGTCTCCACTGATTGACTCAAAACTTTCAAGCAAGCAGCTCCCTCCCGCCCCCTCTTAAAAAAATGGTGGCGAGGTAGAGAAGAGGGAATCTTTATAGAGATATTGTAGATTAACAAATAAGGGGGTTTTTTTTGAGAAAATAGGCTAAGATGGCTGAAACTTTCAAGGCATTTGAAACAATTTTACCATATCAAGCTCTTTACAACTTGCGATGAAAGGGCACACGATAAGAGGTGCTGCAAACTAACTGGCAAATAGTATTTGCACATTACTGAAGGGTAAATATACAATATAAAAAACAGATTGATACAATTCTTTAAGATAATTCTAAAGAAAGTGCAGTACTGAGTCATCTTAAGTTGTTCCCGTGCCTTTACCTGTCACTGGGATGAAGTAGATGACTGTGAAGTGGTACCTCCCAGGACAATACTGTTTTTGTCAGTGAGGGTTTTAAGCACAGTTGTGGCTGATGACTGTAGAATTTTACGTGAAAGCCTCATTCTACCATCAGTCGGATCACGTCCAAAGTATTTAACCTGTTAAGAAAACAAACTGCTTTAAAACTGATCAATTCAAAGAGCTGGAAATAGCATTTTCTTTAAAAGGTGGTGGGGTGTTTTTTGTTTCTTTGGTTGGTTCCCAACTGCCCCCCTGCTAGAAAAACCATAAGCAATATGGCCCCATTTAGTCTATATTGCTCTGTCAAATTAATGTGGTGCCTTAGATAGCAAGAGTATGACACTACATAAATCTAATTTTAAACAATCAGGCCTTTAACCAGCTCAGGAAGGGAATATGATACGGCAAAATATTTTCTTCATAAACACAAAATTAAAAAATAAATAATAATTTAAAAAAATATCACTAAAATTCTAAAAGTTTGAAGTTAAAAAAAACTACCTGAATTTCTTGTCCAACTTCTAATCCCAGCGCACTAGGATGTTTAATCTAGAACACAGTGTTTTTCAGAAAAAAAGAATTATTTCAGTGTGATTGATTTTGTAAGGTTAGTTATAAAAGAGTCTAGTTTATACCTGCTTAAATATTTATTACCTTTCTTTGATCAAGTTGGGAATTATGAAGTAACACTGGTGTCATGTTTGGATACAATTTTACCATCACTCCAGAATCTCTGCAACACAAAACATAATGGCTATTTCAAAATACATTGACAGCAGTCTGTATATATTTTACTCTGCATATTGACCTCAAAGCAAGCATTAGCAAACTTTTAATAAGCAAGATTTTATTCTTCCCTTTTTCAAAAAAATCTTCTATCAACCATAACATGTCCAGTCATTTTTCCTTAATTGAAAGTGGACAGAAATTACTTCTTTCAGGACTGTATATATTCAGTAATAAGTACATCCAAAAAGTGCATGTCATTTCAATCCAATGTTTGTCTTACAAAAAAGTAAAAAGCAAATTCCTGACACCTCTCTCAGATGAAAAGAGACCTGAAATTTTACAATTTATAGAGACATTCTAATAACTGAACAAGTGGCAAAAATAAACAGCCTTATTAAGAAACAGAGGAATATTTTCAACAGAAAATACCAGGGATGATGCAGGTGCCAATGCCACCTGCAGAAGTTTGGCATCCTTTAAAAAAAGCAATTCTTTTACATCACATTTAGGTACCAGGAATATATCTATGCAAAACTAATTTCTACTTTGACTCCACAGCACTTTTCATACCTTATTTCAGTTATCGTGGCTGTATAAACAGCACCAAATTCCAAGTTAACTTCCTGCTATAGAGGGAGAAAAGAAAACAGTAAGACATAAGTTTACAAAACGCAAATTGAAAAAGCTAACCACAAAAGTCTATCCTTACATCATCTTTGCAGATTTCACGGATAAATTCCCTTGCTTCGTGCATAGCACTAGGTGTGGGGGCAAACACAGAGTAGGTCTCTTCATCCAGCTGACTCACCGTTACACCTTGCAAATAGAATTTAATGAGAGGATTTAGGTGAACATTGCTACTATTTCAGCAAGCAGAAAAGTTACATTCAGTAAAGACTTGCCTAAAGCAAACTGATTTTGCACAGACTCTTTACCATCTCAGAGTTCTAATAATTTCAAGTATTCTTCAGATTAGGTACTGGACAGATTTACATGCAACTGAACAAAAACAGAGTTATATGTATACTTGCCGAAGATTTACACAAACTTGTGTTCCATATGGGCACACAAAGTTATTATCATAAGCCTTCTATGACAAGAAAAGAATCTTGAAAGAATTTTGGTTTTATGAATTAATCTCAGCTTCTATTAATTTCATAGATTTTCAATAGAACTATAGCCTTCATTAATAGCTGATGAAAATGCAAGCATTTCCGAGAGAAGAACATAGCAAGATTGCATGGTAAAATTCTTTGCACCTCTGTACTAGTTTTCTGGCCAACAGACTACATAGACTTGCAACCAAAGGGAAATAGGACTTTTTTCCCCTCCTTTTCTCCAACTCAGTCCCCTAAGCAACACTAATCAAGCTGGCCAGAACATTAAGAGGTTCAAGTCCAAAACAGCTGAAGCAGAACATCCATTTGATACACTGTAGACATGAGCCTTTTTTAATTTTTAGCTTTCTAAAAGTAAGGGAAAAGTGAAAAAGTTTTACTATATTAAGCAATAAAGGAAATAATTTGCATTTACAAATAAGTGCTTATAAAAGAAATCAGATTAATTTAATAATATCACAGCAGAAACTCACCTGTGCTACCATGGCTGAGTATTGGTTGCACAATACTTTCATGTTGGAGAGATGGTAAGGGTGGGCTATGCCTAGTTTCACTGCTTTGAGTAATTTGAACAAAGTGTTTTAATGGTGTAACCTCTCAGAAATGCTTAACACTTTGCAAATTCTGTTCATTCACTTCCAAGGGCAACCACAACATCTAGCTATAGGCCTAATTCTAAGTGACCTGTCAGTCTGCATTTATCCCAACCAATCAATTGTCCTGTTTAGGAAACAGTAGTACAAAAGGCATAAACTTTGAATTTGGCACTTAAGGCCAGGCAGGACAAACCATTGTGTAAACAAATACAATTAATTTATTTCAAGAAATATAACAAGGTCAGGAAACTTCTCACACTACTCACTCCCAGTTTAAGTCACAGTACATGTCATTCCTAAAATGTGATGGCCAGCTGGATTTCTAACATATGCCAGCATGCTCCTCAGTGTATACAAGCTCTTCACAGAACCCTAAGAAAACAGTTGATGAGCACTGTAGGAAAGAGCTCAGTGTCCCCTCTAAACCACAGCAAAAAAGCCTTTGTTTATAGGAAGAGAAGCTGCATAGATTTGATCAACACTCAGGCACATTCACAATCAGACTTTCTTGACTTCACATCTTCCATTCAACACTATCTGTGATACTGTCCCTAGATGAACCTTTAATTGCATCTTCTGTAAGCCCTGATAAACAGCATCACATGTACACCAAACTTCTGAGAATTCCTGCTGCCAGGCAAACCGCAAGCATTTTTACAGAGAGAATCTACACAGCCAAGGGCAGCTGAAGTGAGCTTTCCCTCGCTCTTCCAAATGCATGCATCTCTTATCAAGATGTGGTACAGACTCAGTTGGTACTGAGCACTGGATCAGCTAAATGTCTCAGTCTGAAAACAAAGGTAAATACCATTTAACAGTCCGCAGCATAAATCACAAAAAGTATCCTATTTTCTTAATACTTCATATCTAATTACTTGGTTGCTGCTGCTGAGGCACAAATGCCAGTTCCATGGAGGTGGTCTGGTCTACAGCACAATTTGGGAAGTTTAAGTGTAGCTACTTAAAATATGTAAGAGCTGAAAGACAGCATTAAGATTCAGAAATACCTGTGCTACCAAGATCCACTAATTAAAAACTCTACACTAGTCATTTTCATTTAGAGAGAAGTTAATAACACATTAGGATAATTTAATCACAGGAAGCAAGAACGTCTTACCAGTCTGTGCTTGAAGTTTTTTCAGGTTGTAGGCCCCAGGACCAACAAATCTTAACCTTTTTGATAATGGAACATGGATAGTTTCTGAAAGAACATTGAAAATTACTTCAAAAATACTAGATATAATGATCTTGAAAGCTATCACAAAAAATAAGTCACATTCGCTTCACTTTAATCTTCTATAGCTACTTGTATTACTTACTAAACATTGAGGTAATTACACTTAAGAACTGAAATAAAAGAAAACACGATATAAATACTGTGATGAGTGTAAGCCACTTTGAGCCATACCAAAGCTGACATTCTATACGCATCCTGATTTTGTGAGTTTCACATCAGTTTAATTTTATTTTCTTGTTTTCAGTGAAATAGTACAGTGCTGCCCCATATAGCAGTGAACCCCCACCCCAAAAAAAACAGAAAAAAATGACCCCAAGGGGCAGAAACATATAACAAACACTCATTAACAAAAGATGGTTTAAGCAGCAGCTTATTGTTAAAAAGTTAATTATAAGAGGTGAATTCATATCGACATACAATTAACATTACCTACAACTGGTCCACTTTCTTTTCTGTTAGGTCTGGGTTTTGCCAGCGTTTGGTTCATAATTTGTAAAATCTCCCTCTTAGCAGCTGTGGGGGTTGGCGGGGAGCAGAGGGGAAGAAGAGAAAAGGAGAAAGAAAGAAAAATAAAGAGTTTTGTATAAGATTAAAATAAATTTATGCCATTTTTGTTCTGAAGTAGATAAAAATCCATTCATAAAATCTGCCTCCTGTCTAGCTTGAGACTTTATTATGGTAACATTTCAGGTAGCAGAAGGTTGTTGCAGTGTAACATTCTGCTCTGTGTATACAAAAGTTGTGCCTTCAGCTTATTTATTGATTTTATGCAGCCTAGAACATTACATACAGTTCTGTTTCAGTGTATTATTTAAATAAATCAGAGTGCTGATAATAGCAACAGGTGCAGCTTTGATTAATTAAGTTATAATACATTGGCCTGGAACTTCAGCCGAGCTGCCGGAAGCAGTAACACTATTCAAAAGGAATTACTAATTCTTACATTTTAAGAAGAGTTTTCTCATTAAAATCTTGCTTTTACAATCAAGTTGAAAATTTTCTCTTACAACTTGTTAAATCCTTATTAGCAGCTTCATTTTTTTTTTTATATGTCTGTACACACCAGAATACAGGCAGCAGTAAATCTCAATAGTAGATGCAGCTGAATTTATGGTAAATGAGAAATAGTTTGCTGTTCTTTTGATAACATTGTGTTAGACTTTTAAAATAAGTCATGTAGTAGGATGTTTGCACTTTATTCCAAATTCACTTTGGAGTTACGGTAAGCCTTTACATACTAAACTAGCAACAGATGCCTCCTCCCTCTCCCAACTTCCACCATTCAAAAGCAATCCAGGGTTTCAGTGCACAAAGCTGCACTTCAACCTTTAACACCTGTGTTACCCAGAGGGTACGAGCTGCTAGAGCTTAACTGTCAATTCCTGAGATGAGACTGACTTTTACTTAGGTTTGAAAAACTCACTGCTCAAGAGACATTTAAAGATTGGTCTGAAGTTACTTTAAAGTTAGCTTGGATCTTACTTTTAACAATGCTTTTTACTGATCTGTTGCAGAGCAAAGAGCAAACCTTTTTTTCCCCAACTCACATATGGTTTGAATACAGCATTGGCAAAAAATTTATAAACTGACATGGCTTAGTAATATTGTATTTGTATTAGTCAAATCTAAAATATTGTGCATAAATATTTCATAATATATTCCTCTACTGTGATGTTGCCCTTTTGTATGTTTCCAACTCCCCTGCCCCAGTTTGTTACACCACTAACTTTTGTTTCAAAAAATGGTCACCAGTTAGTACAAGGGGTAACTTAAGTACCACACCATTTGCAGAGAGTATTATTTTGTTCTCTTTCAATAAAAATTAACCTCCAAGGGAAGCAGACAATTTCACTGACACAATGTACAATCACATGAAACTTAAGTGTGGTTGGAAGGGCCTGGCTTTTTGGAGATGGAATGCTCTTCTCTGACACAAAAAGCTATTTATTTTGTATGAAATACCTGTATTGAAGTATAACAGCCAACAGCCAAGCAAGACCACAAGACCAGTTTTTCTGAAGAGAATGTCTTTTTTTCCACAATAACAAAAAAATATAATATGTTTAGTTTCCTAAAGCTTAGATTTTAATGCAATTTATCATTTAACATGATAAAATGGGTGCAAATACAAACATGGACCTACCTGTAGCTTGCTGAATAGCTTCCATTACAATTTTTATTGGTATTCCTGGCAGTTTTAGATCAACCTAATACAAAGAGAGTTAAATTATGTCAACATGTAAGGAAAGCTTTTTTAGACACAGAGTTCCTTCTTGGGAAGACTGAATGTTACAATACCTGCAAGGCAGTTATTCCTTTGCTAGTACCCGCCATCTTGAAATCCATATCACCATAGTAATCTTCAATTCCCTACCAGTACAGACAGAAAGCAAGCAAATTGAAGTCACTTTATCCCAGTGTCAAGTCACATTATACTAAAAGTGTGGCTTACTGAAACACAGAATATAAAGTAATTCTGCAAACTTGGAATTACTTCTGAGTCCCACATGTTTTTCTTCAGCCTCATTTTTCTGTTCATGATTAATGCTGCTCCTTTCTTGCCTTATAAATTAAGAGTTTTTGTGGACTAGTTTCTGAACAACAAATCCACTATCAGTGTGTGCCACAAGAAGAAGCTGCAGCAGCACAATAATGTGCATTTTTCTCTTCCAGCAACTTTGCCAAGTGCTCAGTTTCCACACAATATATTATGTTTTCCAGTAAAGAAATTTTTCAAGAATTTTCAAGAGTTATTAACCTCTTTCTCCCAAGAGAAAAAGACAAAATTCATTGGAAAGAGAGAGCTTTGAGAGCTTAAAGGACATAACAAAAAACCCCCAAAACCAAGGAAACATGACTAGACATTTCACAGAGATTTTCTGAAATGAGAGAGGGAGAGAGGGAGACAAACCAGAGAAGATACAATTATTCAGTATTTCCAATAGCACATGTTCCAGAATTAACTGGGTAAATTGTTACAGAATGTGGCCATAGAGGGTATTTTACAGAATTAAGCAGCAATGAAGACAATAGCGCTAGAAACACTCACCAGGATGTCTGTCAGCAAGCGATAGTCCTCAATATCTCCTTTTTCCAGACTGCATTTGGTAATGAGACCTATTGCTACACCTGCCACTGCGCTTGATACTGGAACTCCTAATAGGGGTAAATAAAAATACATTTTTATAACCTTTGGTCATTTCCAAATCCTGTAAGACATTATTATATGTAGTTTGTGCCATATTTTGTACCTGCATCCATTAATGCCAAACTTCCACCACATGCAGAAGCCATTGAAGATGACCCTACAGAGTTAGATTACAGGAGGGAAAAAAAAGTATTAAATATTGGTCAGACATATCTGAGAAAAAACTTGTTAGTGATATTCTTCAATGCCAGTTTGACAAATTAACTTGCTGATAGCTAGGAAATACTGTACAGAAACACATATGCTACAATACATAATTGCAATTAGAAATTTTCTGTAGTAGAAGTATTTTTAACAATAAATGGGTAATACAGCTTGAATCTTTCATGATACCAATACCAAAAAAGCTCAACAAAGATCACTATTAATATTAAATATTCTAGAGAAGCAATCTGTGGGTTTCACAGGAAGCTGCAAATGGGACTCCTTCCCTTTCCCCACTAACCCCTTCTCACACCCACCTAATCTCACTACAGAGCTAAGAAATAGGAGGTGAACCTTATGAAGTTTCTTGACACCCAGGAGAATCTGTAGGAAGGTGAAATGGATAGCTCTTTCCCAAACTGGGGAGATGGGAAAGAACAAATACAAGCAGCCAAGGTAAGTTATCCCTAAGTCAGTAAGGGTACCAGCTATGATTAAACACCGAAGAATGGGTGTCAATATATGCTAATTTATTTTCCCTCACTCTGTAGCGTAAAAATGCGCCCAAATACCATTTTATTCAACTCAGAATGTTTGCATCTCATACTAATACTGTGCTTTTAGGCAAACAGAAAGAAAGGTCCATTGTTCATGACCGTATAGATCTTCTCATTTTAAGTACTTCAGGTAGTAGAGCTATCAAGATTATGAAGGTTCAAAATGAGATCTATTATCTAAAATCCTACAAATCAAGTTTGTCAAATTCAAGCCTTTTTTAAGAACTTTCATTTAGTCTCTAAAAATAAAATAAGTTAAGAAAATGGTAATACCGTTTGACTCTAAGACTTCAGAAGTAACTCGTATTGTGAATGGAAAATCCTGGGGAATAATTGGTTTCAAAGCTCTTTCTGCCAGTGCACCTGATTAAAAACACAACAAAACACCAAGCAATCCATAGAGTATCAGACAAAATATTAGAACTCAGAGGATGGGATTTCTCTAGTTTGAACTTACCATGTCCAAGTTCTCTTCTGTTCATACCAGTAACTTTGCCAATCTCATTAGTTGCATAAGGAGGAAACTACGAAGTAATAAATGCGTATATAGAAAATTAATGAATATTTTTTCTCCATTTTAAAACATGCATTTAGGAAAAAAAATCTTTTATGTTTTGACGCACCTCAAGATAAAAAAATAAAATTAAAAAAAATAATAATCAAACCACCACATGCCATTTAGCTTGCAAGCCAGGACCAGTTTAGGTAGTTTTAGTGTATGTTTTACTTCTGCAGAACAAGAGAATAAAGCAGTTGCAAAACAACACAAACTCACTCCAATTAAACTTGTCAAGCAACATATCAGAGATCTTGTTTCTGTCATACAGATAATGGAACAAGGTATGTCTGTTGCCTGTATGAAATATTTTGGTGAAGTTCCAAAGGCTGAGGGATATCCAAGATGTAAAAACACTTATTTACTATTGGTGTAGTATGTCAGCTGAAAATATTAATAGAGTTTACTAAAAACAATAGAGCAGGTTAATCCTCCATTCAGTAATAACCCATTCTTAAGGAGCTAACCTAATGTTAAGATATTAAAAAGGCTGTATAGAATGGCAATTTACAAATTATTGAGTGCTTTTTAGGAAATGAGCACTTTTGTTCATAAACAGCAGTATAAATTCACATATGAATTAGAAATTTTAGCAAATTTAGACATAATTTATGTCCTTGGAAGTGAACAGTTTCACTTTTAAAAGCAAGACATGAAGCCCTTCTGTGAATCATGCAGAAAGATATGAAATAGTAAAACTCTCACCTCATAATGCAGCATGAAGTTTTTATCTTTTATTCCGCTATTAATCAAAATAAGACCATGTAAAAAAAGAGCAACCAAACATGTCTTACATACAATAGGTAATACATAAGATTATATTCAGTTATGCTTACAAAGAGACCCAGCAAAACCAACATATCAATAGATCTGCTTATCAACCACATTTTTCCTAAGGTTTTCTAGACAGTAAACAAATTTAAAAGCATAACTGACAAAGAAAAAACCTCACATGTTAATCATCATTAACACAGTTTCCCTAGCTGTTTAGAATAGAATAGGCCTTATCAGTTCCATGTTGGTTTTGGTGTGTCTGAAGGAAAAAAAACAACCAACCAACCAACAACAACAAAATAATCAAACTTCAAGAACACCAGCATCTTACTGGTCCAGTAAGGACTCAGAAATGTAAACACTCAGGAAGAAAATTGAAAATCCCGATAACTGCAAAATAGTTCTTGATTAAATAAAAAAAATCCGCACTCAAGAAGAAGTTACCTAAGTACCACAAAGACCTGACTCTTAGCAATAAATACAAAAAAGCTAATCTATAAAGCAAATTGCTTCAAGTCAAAACTTGCCTGTAGTTTCATACAGAGGCAATCTCTCATTCATGAAGCAACCTAATGACTGTTAATTAAAGCTAATTAAATAACAACACAAACTGATTTCCAAGAATACCAAAGTTACAGAACATTGACAAACACCTCTAGGCCAAAAAATTTAACCAAAGCAAAGCTCCCACATTGGTGGGATGAGATCACTGAACTGCAGCTGCTTTAAAGGGGAGAGGTTTTCTCTCCCCAACAAGTTAGTGCTTAGCAATAAAATACTAACAGCACAAGGATTTGATTGGTATATCTTAAGTCAAATTTTCTTTACTCCATGAAAAAAGAACACAAATATTTTCACCATCTGAACATTTTTGAGTCAAAATGAGAATATTTAGTTAGGCTGATTCTGTTCAGGCAACACCCCTCCTCTACAGTTATCTGCCTGTTTTTTTTTTTTTCCTCTCCATTTGAGCCAAACTTGACAAATGGAACAGCACTTCATGGGCTACGTGCATCCAACCTACTGAGCACAACTTCAAAACTTGCAAGAGACTGATTAAATTAGTAGAATACATATTAAGTTCCAAGTGCGATGATGAATACTTGGAACAAAGAGAGAGAATCAGTTTCCAATCATTTTATTAAAGACTTGATAAATGGACATAGTTTTATAGTTTCAGGAGTAACCGACTGTTTTCTTTCTCGCAAAACCAGACTAGATGTTACTTGTAACACTGAAATTTCACATGCATGTCCATAGAATCAATGTCACCTTAAAAAAAAACCTGCCAAGATCTCTTTAAAACAGGCCAAAGTCTGATTTTACATGTTTTTCAGTCCTAATGAATACACATACACACATATATATGTCAAAGTTCAAGGAACTTTTATCAAATGTGCTTAAATGCTCACTCTCTTTTATTGCCACTGGTAAAACACCAGAATATATACATACCTCACTGCTGTTGAGATCAGATCTGATTTTACACTTGATTCTATAGAGTCAAAGGTAACTGTACAGAGAACCTAGAATAAGAAGACAGTGGGTAAATTAACTGCTCTTAAACACTTCCATGTTCCACAGATTTTACTGGTTATGAAGAATCAAAACGAATGATTTCAGTAACATGAGGCTATGACCCACAATTTCTGCAAACTATTTTTTTCCTTCATTGCACAAACTTATTCATAGTCTGTAAAGATTGTATAATCTCACAAGGAATCACATTTAAAAATACTAATTTAATGCTTCCTAAGCTGGTAGGAGCCTAGAATAGTTTGTCTACTAAGAAACCAAACTACTCCATGTAAGAGCCAGGGCCATATGTAGCCCGTGTTGTGAAAGGAGCAAGCACGTTTATGACATGCACATGCAGAATGTGTTATTTTTACTGGGATAAGAGGGGACAACGCTGAAGAGTAAATCACTGTTTGCAACTACCCATGTACCCTGTAATAAATCAGCTCAACAGCTGACAGTCTTCTAGGAAAATGAGCTATAAAAACATAGGAGACCAAAATTTCATGCACAATCTTAGTTCAAGCCACCCAACATCTGATGCTTTCAGCAAAGAAGAGGGGAAAAAAAATAAATCTCTTCTTAATGTGATTTTTTTTTTTGGTACCATTTCCCTATTTAGTCCAGGTTACATAGGAAATTCCTTTTAGAAGATTTCTCATGACAGACAATTTAGACTGCCCTACATACCAACGACCCATTAACTGAGTCACCCATTTTTCTAAAAGCAAACAGGATTATGTTTTACATGAAAAGCTTTTGTTTCAAATATCTTTAACATAAATGTCTACATAGAGGGATGAAAAAGATATGACAATTTTACTTTAAATCATCCCTAATTGGAAAGCCTTCTTCTCAAAGCACCTCCCCACAATACAAAAACTCAGCCAACCAAAACAGCCCCTAATCTGCTGACCTGAACAAGGAGAATCCTTACAGCATCTACCTTCGGTTCCTAAACGTTCTTCAGAAAGTCTGAAGACACAACGATGCTTATTGGACTCTTTCTGGGCACTCAGGTGTTATCCTAATATCTGTACTGTTCACGTAGCAAGGAGCCGAGCTTCGTTTACTGCCTTAATGAACTCAGATATATTTCAATTAAATCTAAACTGTTTTCTAGTTATTACTATTTGAATGTGAAGAAAAAATGAAGCTTTGCATTTAAATAAAAGATACAAATCTTTCAGCTTTTGATAAATTAATTTATAATTTTTGACATTTAAAGATAGTACCTGTGTTTGACCTCTCTGAAATAAGGCTGATCCATGAAGCATTTTGAACATGTTCACTTCACATTTAATATCTCTGAGGGAAGTCAAATCTCTCCCATCACACCTAAAGTTAAAAGCAGAAATTATGAGATCAGTGAAACTGTAGTCTTGGATAAAAAGTTGACAGAAATATTATTCACTAGGAGTTTGATATGCTTACCTTCTATATTCAGTCAGAACAAGATTTCTAAAAATATCCTTTGAAACCGCATTGAAAGATTCCATGATTTCGTAAGGCTCGGCCTCTGGAAACTTTTCTGGGTATAAAAAAGAAATTCCATCTGAAGTTGGAAAACAAATTTTATAGAACTTTTACAGGAATAGAGCACACTGTAACTTTAAGTAGGGCTAGCTCAATTTAAGCGTTCTCTAAATGTTAAGAAAGCAGAAAATAATACCTTTCAGCTGTTCTTCTGTTTCAAGCCTTATTTTGTTAATTGCTTCATCTCTAGAAATCTAGAACACAGGATTTGCAACCAGTTAACTCTACAGGGCAGAATAACAAAAGAGGTGTGGATTGTTGGGTTTTTGCTTGCTTTAATGTTCTGTAAAATGCAAGGGATAAGAAATAGGACTGTAACACAAATTCAAAGACCAATAACATGCTACAAGCAAATATTCTGGCAGATCAGAATTTACAGAACAATTTATTATTACTATTGCAAATATATGCAGAGGAGGAGAAGAGTTTTTATTAACATTAGTGCAAAGAATTGTCTTACTACAGTTTCATTGTGATATTAATTAAAAAGTAATTATATAATGTTTGAACTGATTACTTACTTTATCATGGCTAGAATCAGTGAACACCGCATAGATCTTGTTAAAAGCAAGTCTTTTAGAAGAGAAAAAGAATTTTTGAAAACACAGCTTTAAAACAAAACCCACTTATGTAAGGACTAAATGTTTGTTTTTATTAGCAGTATGAAAGCACCAGACTGACATTTATAAACATTACTAGCTCCAGCTGTCCTTCCTCTTCCTCCAGCTTCCTCCTGCCACCTCTCTTAAATTGCTTATCACTTCCACAGCAAAGTTCATACAAGCCAACACGTCCAGACTTCTATTGTCACCATTCCTCTAGAGTGGCACAGGAACTTAGAATGCTTTCAGTGGGCTTTCAGGATATTTGTTTTGCCCTGACCTTTTCACTAAGGTATAAAACAAGAAAGCTGAAAGCCATACTCCTAAGTTTCTATAGGTAAACACAGCAAGTAACATTCAAAACATGATATTTCATTAAACAAAACCCCCAGGCTATCTTATCAGGAGCTCATCAAATTAAATTAATTGTTAAATAAACATTTTGAGTCACTTAACAGAATTTAGATCAAAATTATTTGTTCTGAACTTACCTCTTTGCACATTCCACAATCTCTTCAGGAGCAACAAATAACTTCTGAACAGTTCTCTTGACAACACCTCGTTCTTTCACTAGCTGCTGAATTCCCTGAATTATTTGCTGTGCATGCTTCACCCCTACTTTGATGGCATGACAGAAATCTTGTTGCAATATATTCTCAGCAGTCGCTTCCAACATAACTATCAGTGGAAAGTTAAAAATAAACAAAATTACTATTTTATTGTTCAGTAACAATCTAACTCAATTGAGGAAATACAGATTAACATTAAACTGCATAAATATAACGGAATTTACTTTAGCTAATCAATAGTTTCCCATCCTATCACTATTGTTTACTCCTACTATTGGGTAAAAACACAAATTTTAAAGATTAGGAAAATATCTGCAAAGAAGCTTCTACGTGATTTTCAAACATACAACAGATATTAATAAGTAACTTACTTACCAATTTGATTTTGAGGAGCTGCAGCAACAACTAAATTTAAAGCACTGGAAGACATCTGTTTTCGAGTTGGATTGATAACAGTTTCCCCATCAACCAGTCCTACCCTTACTGCACCTACAAAGAAACTCCAGAAAATTATTATTCTAATAAGAAGTTCTTTAAGGCATCATTTTACTTTGAAAATTATGTATCTAAAAACAATAATCAAAGCCATGGATTTGTTTTAAAATATTAGAATGTTAGCTATATATTAAGAACAAATCTGTAAGGCAAAATTATCTATTGAATTTCTTTTGAGTGGTATTACTGGGTAGGTCATATAATGGCAAGTAGTATTATACATAAGGCTGTAGATACATTGTTGTTTTTTTTTTTTCCCAGTCGTTTCAGCATGTGTTTTCTATAAGAGAGGCAGGTAAAAGGAAAATACAGCCAAATCCAAATATTTGTTCTTGGCTAAAACATTTCTCTTCCCATAATACGTTCAAAAGATGTAAAGCTCTTCTTGAGTTCCTGGAGAAAAGGTATTCTTATCCATCTATTTTCTAAACAATGCTTTTCAGGACTAAGTTTCTCTAAATAAAAAAAAAAATATATGTAGTTTTTGGTCTCTATACTATTTCTGATTACAAATCCTTCCAGAAGTATATTTAGTCCAGGAAATATAATGTTTTGAAGTGCAATAATTCTATCCATTGTAAATTTATTTTCAGCAATTCAACTTGAAACAAAAGATAGTGGACTTTAAATTCAGGTCCCTGTTAAAGGAAAAAACCAAAACAGCATGAACTGTGGTCTAAGTCTTTCATTATGTTCAAATCACCCATAGTTTCAAAATATTTACTTACCCACAGGACCATTCCAAGGGATATCGGATAACGCAAGCGCTGCAGAAGCTAGAACCCAGAGATAAAAATTTGTTTTAGAAAAACTGGATCATATTAAATCACACACAAGCATTATTTTTTATCGGTGCTCTTACCTCCATTAATTGCTAGAACATCAGGATCATTGACACCATCTACTGCTAAAAGATTACAAAGGATCTGGCATAAGATAAAAGACAATGAATAGTTTTGACCTATACCTTTTTAATAGTTGTCAATACACAGCTAAGGACAACAAAATAAAACATGCCATGTATTTATACAAGCCAATATTACAAATGAAAATTTATTCAGGTATTTAAACTAGAAAGCTCACAAAAAAACCTCCCACTTATGTATAATATTGTATCGTATCATGTAACATACACTATTAGCCTTTCTCTGTTGTACAGAGGATATTTGAGTTTTGTTCCTGTATCTTTACAACAAAATTTGAAAACTAGCATGTAATGAAAATAACATAAGACAAGGAGACAACAAATTAAAAAGCAGCATTACACTGTTAGACTGTTCTTCAAAAGTGTAGACCCCTCCTGGCTGCTAATGAAAACTGCTTTGCTTTAAACATACCATATAAATATATCATATGTGCCTATATCACATGAAATTTTCATTGGCTGTACCTATGTTTTCCATTGTGAAGGTAGCTATAGTTAAGGACAGTGAGCATAACATACCTGTGTATCATAAAAGTAGCCTACTGGAAAGAGTGGTCTGATTGACCGATCTGCAAAAGAAATATTTGAAATCTAAACAGTAATTGGTTTTCAGTAGCCAGTATTCAGTTTGTCTTGTAATAACTCCACAAGAAACTGACAAAATGCTTTAAATGAAAAACCCAAACAAACAAAAAGGGCAGAGAATTCGGAAGGAAATTCAGCATAAAAATGTAATCAACTCTAAAATTTCAATGGGACTTGGATTAATGTAAGAGATAGTTGAGTAAGCATACTCACTGTCAGATAACACAAGGTGAAAACATTGAAAGAATCACTTTAGGATACAAATATTCTAGTAAATAGTATTTCACTAGAAATATTCTGAATTAATGGACACAGTCTTCAAACAGAGAAAAGCAACAAAAGCAGGTATGTTCAAATTGCTGCATTATATCCATGACGTGTAGTTTTCTTGCTAACTTTACTTTTTTATTTCAGTTTGAAGTGCAAACGCAAAAAACCATGACAGAGATGACTTTTCAAGCAGAATCAAGAGGGAGAGAATGAGTATACACCAATCAGTAAGTCTGTCTCTTTGAATTTCAGAATTTAGCTTGGTTGTCTCTTCCACCTCTGCAGAGAGATATGTGACTGCAGAGGTGACATCTCTGCAGTTAGGATGAGATCTTAGATACAGTAATATCAACAAAGCTAACAAGATTTCAGAAGATCCAGGTTTATATGTAAAGGGATATGTACACAGCCCCAGTTGATACAGTATTTTAAAAATCAGTACTGATAAACAAGAAACTCTAAGTTTGTTTTCTTCTGACATTGTTTCTGCAGTAAATCAAGTCTGCAAGCAGCAGTTAGAAACTACCATCTTTTCAAACATTCATGAGGATATTACAAAATATTTAAAATACATTGTAAGTGAAATGTTTCAGCCTACCTATTACTCTGCTTGTAAGAATTTCTTTATCAGTAGAACCAAGTTCCCTTCTTAGATAGTTTGTAGGAATTCTTCCTGCTGCCGCAGCTTTCTGACGATAGTCAACCTTTTAAAAACAAAATAGGGATTCCAAAAGACAACAGGTTACTGCTTTCAGAGCCACAGAATCATTCAGTTTAGTGGGGACACCTCATAAGGTCTAAAGTCCGATTTCTGGCTCACAGCACAGTCCACTCTGAAATCAGATTATATGACTTAAGGCTCTGTAATGATGCCCAAATGGACCCTCCTCTCCTATACGGATTGCCCAGACAGTCAGTCCCCAGCCTGAACTGTTGGAGGATACTAGGGTACCCCAAGCTCAGGACTTTGTGTTGTCCTCAAAGAATTTCATATGGTTCCTGTCAGCCCATTCCTTCAGGCTCTAGACTCTCCCCTCCAGGTGTCAACCTGGCTTCTGAGCCTGTCATCTGCACCCCCGAGTTCGGCATCATCTGTAAATTCGATGAGCAGGAATTCCAGGTCACCAACATAAGCATGAAACAGGCTATCACCCAAAATAGCACCTCGAGGAACTCACTATTATTCAGCCTCAAGGTAGAACGTGAATCATTTACCATTAATAACCACAACACTTCAAGACTTATAATCCAACCAGTTTCCCACACATCTGAAATATAACAGAATTACAGAATCACCTTGGCCAGAAGGGACCTTTTAAGATCATCTAGTCCAACTGATAACATCTAAACATGGATGTTGTGGCAAAGTTCACAAGGCTTTTGTGGAAAGCCTTGCTAAAGTCAAGCTGTACACCATCCAGTGCTCCACCACCAGACTAGACCATCCACCAGGTCTAGTCATTTTACTCTGAAGTCTAGGGTCTATTGCCTGCCACTTGCATTCCCAATTCCCCTGAGTATCTTGAACTTCACTATTTAATGATTACTACTGCTAAGGCTAGCACTGATGATCACAAAACTAATTTTGTCGTTAGTACTTACCACTAATGGCATAAACTGAGATGCAGAAGGCTTAGTTTTACTGACTGCTGTGACCATCACTGCTGTGTCACCTAGCTGAATTTAGAAAAAAAAACACAACTGGAATTACCAGCAACCAAAATATCATCCGAAGTCCCAAATTTATTCACAAATTAAAACTCCAGAATGTTCTTTGCAGAAAACTACATAAATCCATGCTTCACTCCATTATTTTTGCTTGCCAAACAATTTTTTCCCTACAAAACAGACAGCTGTACATTCACTGGGGATTAAATTGCCACTTGAGGCTCTATATGCTTTTAGTAGACTGATGTCCCAATAATGAATGTTCAATCCCAGAAATTTTGAAGTTGCACAACTTTTTTTTTTTTTACCTGAACAACAGCAGATCCATCAGCAAACCTAGCAAGTTTTCCAGAAGACAGTTCCATCTTTCTATTGGAAAGAAATAACTTGTTACTTGTGGCAAATTCAAATAATTTTTCCAGCAGTTTCTTCACCCATCTACAGCACCCACTACACCAAATGCAGACTACGTCTCATATTAAACGTAAATATCCTCGTTGGCTATAGAAATTAAAACTCTTTAACCAGAAGTGGCAAAATCCCCTTAACTTTCGCTTGATTTTGCCTCCAATGCCCTGCGTCTTTCCCCCTGAGGCAAAGACTTCGAGCCGTATCAGGAGAAGAAGCCCCTGCCCTTCCCTGCGTGGTGCCCGAGGAAAGGCTAGCAGGAACACCACCCACCATTTCTCCTCACGTCTGTTTAACCCACCGCCCCCCCTGGGCATCCCCTGCCCGCAACCCCGGCGGGGGCAGGCCCTCACCTGCCCCCTACATCCACCGTCACCGCCCAGCCGGCCCCGGCCTCCGCGCCAGCTCGGCGGACGGGCGGCAGCCGCAGAGCGCAGCCATCCGGCGACACCAGCAGGAACCGCCGCCATGGCGCCGCGGCCCAACAGCCCAGCGTTGCCCGACCGCAGCCTCCGGCGGCGGCCATCGCAACACCCATAGGGGAGGAAGGAGGCAACCCCACTAGCAGCCTCCATCCCATTGGCTACCGCCGCCGCGGGGGGCGGGGGGCAGCGCAGTAAGCTGGAAACGGATTGGCTTCCGTGATGGCGGTCGAGTTTCGATTCAGCGGCGCGAGCCCTTCCCTGCGCCCCCTGGCGGAGCTGCGCCGGCTACGGCAGACGAGGAGGGTCAGGCTGCACAGAGCCTGAGGTAAAAAAAGAGCAGAAAAAGCTCCATGGCGGCCCCTGGATATGAGATCAGCTCAGACTCAAATATAGGGGCTACCAACACAAAGAGGGGACCACACTGAGGGAGAGGACGCCGAGACCAGGGCTGCCGCCGTCCCCCCGCCGTTGAGAGGCTTTGTCTGTCCGTCCCGGGCACCTCAGCCGCGGGCTGGGTATCGCTGCTGCGGGACAGCGGCCGCGGGGCCTGGTGCGGGAAACTTACTATGTATTACACAGAGCCCTTACTTTAGGAGCATGGCTGTATGAGTCCGTGCCAGCCTCAACTTGCACTTGGAAGTAAAAAATGCATCTATTTGGAATTTTTTGCCTGAAAGACCTTGTCTGTGCTTCTTGTTTTAAAAATTAAAATAGCTCCCACCCACCTCTCCTCCCCCCCCCCAAAGCCCCACATTTCAAAATAGATAATTGTAGTTAAGCTCCCTGAACCTTTTTAGTAACTAAAGCTGTATTAACCATTGCTCCCATAGCAGGGTCTGGCAGCTGGAGCATGGCAACAGCATCCAGAGACTCATGTCAAACGTTGAGGTTATGCTCATCTTGAGTAACTGAAGGGGTCACACCGCGCTGTTCCTCACTTTTCTCCTCGGTAAGGCAAGAATAGTTAGTGATCCTTAGCACTCTTTTAAGCCAGGAATGTCAAAATATTTTTCAAAGTGAAAGAGGGTTACAACAGTTGTTATTGCTTATCGCAAAAGCTTGCCAGTTAAAATATTTGTTGTGCTGTTACATGCTCAGAGTGCAACAGAATGTTACACTTACAGGACAGTGTTTTTGTTCATGCATTAATTATTCCTCAGACAGTTAGATTATTGCTTAGTTGTCTAATGCAAGAGAGATTAGTAATTACTTTATTATTTACATCTGTGAGCATGAATGAACAGAATGTGATCATGAAGATCTGATCACCCCAACAGTGATGTCTCCTGTAGGATTAAACTAATTAAGAACTCATCTGTCATCTGGAGTTAACAATTTAGATGTGGAGGATATTTAATAAAAAATTAATGCCTTTTATTACTAGTTTGGTTCTAAAGATATTTTGATATTACTTGTTGTTTACAAGTCTTTTTGGTTTACTTAACAGGATTTCTCTTTTAAAACTGCATTTATAGAAAACAGATTCATTGGCTGGGAGAACAGTCCAAATAATAATTTTTCTTCTGTGCCAACATGTTTCTTATCTTTTTGGCAAGACACAGAAGAAAGAAATGAGATGAGTGATCCAGAAACTTAGTATTTGGCCTGGACAAAAGGATCGTTAACTTTATCCAGATTCAGAATTCATTGGTGCAGTTTTATTTGGTACAAAAATATATTAGGTGGCAAAGCAAGAATGTGCACCCTGTTTGCCTGAATTGACATTTGCTTTGCTGCTGACAAACAGAGGATTGTTTGGAAAGATTTTTCTGTCATTATTACTCATTAAAAATTGCTATTCTCTAGCTCATAGCAAATAACTGTTCAAAGCTCTAAACTGTTATAAAAATATGTTTCATCGTGTAAGAGTGATAAAGGAGTGATTGGAAGTATTCATAGAATGCAAGAGACATGAGCAACACAAATTTTGTCTTCTGTTCAGAAGGTGGGTATTTAGGGCTTTTAAAGCTTTAAATTCAAGAGCGGAAGCCAACATACTTAAAACAGAGAATTGCATGATGCAAGTTGCAAGCAAAGAAGAGACAGCAGGGTAGTATTTCATGGAGAACGAACACAAAGAGAGAACAACAAATGTCTGTTGAGGTTGAACAGACTGATGTTGCAGAATTTAAAAAGAAGTGTAACAAAGGTGTAGAGCAATATGGAAGGATAACTTAGAAGTGAAGATCTTTCTAATGCACACTGTACATTCACCACAAAGAACAAAACCACACACAACTGGCGTGAAAAGTGTTTTTCTTGATAGCTTTTGCTGACAACAGTAACCAACATACAACAAACACTTCTGCATTAGCTCCAAATGTCTGACACTGTCTTGATAACTTGTATGTATAAGACACAGTGACATTGTCCTCCTAACTTCTGTCATCAGCAGTATTGCACACTCATAATTCGTGTGCTGACATTGTTCTCTTATAGAAATGCCATAACTTTTAAGCAGCCGTGCAAAATATGTGCTTTGACTTTAAAACAAGTCATTCATCCACATTACTTGTACCAAAGAATTAATTCTATAGCTTGAGATTATGTATGGTTATAGGAAAAGTCCAGAATAAACATTAAAAGAATATTTTTTAGATGATGCTTTTAAAAATAATTATTAACCTTGGTATTTTTTCCATTTGAACATGCATTAAAAGACTTAAAACAGGTCACAGACAGCAGCAAGCATTGAAAATAGATCTTCTGACTTAAACCAAAATTATTAGATGGCTTTTTCCACACTCACCAAAATGAGAAGCTTTGAGTGTACGTGCTTCATAACTGTCACGGGCTAACATGTTATGGCCATACCACTATAACTGAAAAAGAATAGAAGAATTCTAGAGATGTAGTTCAAGATACTAGGCAGCAACCAAAATTCACGTTTAACCTCATGAAAAAGCAAAAGTATTAATCATTTATTCAGCAAGATTTCAACTTTATCTCTCTCTTCACTAAATATGTCCCCTGGTATTTTTTCCTCCTAGATCCATATTCAGTTTAATGATATATAATAATAATAATAAACACCACCCAGGAACATGTCACTTTAATTTCCTCATTCACATTTCCCCCATCTAGTTTGGAATTAGGATAAGAGATGTTTTTCTTCCAAACTTCTGCTTATGTATACCAAATGCCAGTCAATGGGGAATAAACCTGTTTTGCACTGGAACTTCAAAACTATGGCTCGTGATCCACCCACCAACATTTCAATAGGCAAAAAATACTGAAAAGGTGTTTTTACAGTCTTAATGCATACACTTGATCTTTCTATACTATACAAGACTACACTCTGCACACAGGACACCACACTGACAAAATTGCTTTCTAACATTAACCTCCACAAATACTCTTCAGATCTCACCTGGGGAGATCACGCTTTACTGGCTATATTTCCCATTACTGTCTTCTTAAAGCAAGACCAAATGTGGTAAATAGATGGCCCATGCACCATGCTCTGAAGACCAGCACATTTGGACTCCTCATCAAGAGAAATAACAAGCTCCAGAGCCAAGGGACCTCTGCTGTGAACGCCCTAGCCACAGATGTTCAGCAATCATAAATAAGGGCTAATCTCAGCTCTGGTGACAGCACATGTGGAGACAGATTTCTCTTTGCTATTTTATTGAAAATGTATCCATCCAAAGTCCTAAGGGCACACTGAGAATGCTAATTAAAGTTTGTATGCATACTCCTTGGAACAATGTCTAGGACTAAAACCCCTCCCAAAATCTTTCTCCACCCAGAAATCAGAGATCACCCAAGTAGGCTTTTCTCTCCCAGTAGCCTTGAGGTTGGGTTAGCCAGGCTACCCTTGTAGCAAACCCCACTGAGACGGAGCCTGGAGATCAAAATCTCTTTTGGGGGGCAGGGTGCCCCCATGAGTTTTTCCTATCATGCTGCAATATGAGGCATGTCCCCCCCAGAACAACTCCCCCCGACTGCCACCAGACCCTGTTCCTACATTTCAGTCCCAGTAGCTGTGGCTGACCACCATTTACCCCACGCCTTGTCCTATTTGGAACTGCACCTGTGGTACATGTTCTGCTTCCACGGGCTATGGCTTTGTGCTTACCTGGCAAAGTTTGAAAGCAAGAAGAAATTCAAACAAGCAACAGCAAAAAAAATCAAGACCAGTGTCTTGATACCTGCAGCTATTTACCATAAAAAGCTTGAGCCTGCCAGGAATCTTGAGAGTCCATCCTCAGTACCTCTTTTTATGTAAAACAGGAGTTCAGAGTAAAGATTGCTTTATTGTATTTGAAAATTAAACCTCCATAGTAATGTACAAATGCAAATCTGTTAAAGAATATTACATTGCTTCTTTAGAAAGCTCTGTTATAACCATTTCAAAGCCTCCCAAGTCATACAAAGCCTGCAAGTTTCTCCTGGGAGACATTTACTCAGAGGAGCTGTGTTAAGAAAAATGCTGAATTCACCAGTTGCTTTCTGCTCTTTGAAACACCCAAACAACTTGGATGCGGATGTATAAGCATCTGTGGAAAGCATTGAGTAAATAGATTTACTTGATTTCAATAGTTTTAATATGGTTTGGATCATTAGTCAAACTTACAGGAGACCAGTAGTAGTTTTTGAGCCTTTTCTAACAGCCCTTGCCACATTGAAATAAAGACTTTAACATCTGTAATGACGCTGCTCCACCTTCCCGTACTAGATGAGTTTATTTATCCCATGACAGTTAATAAAAGCGGGCATTTCATTCAGCAGCAGCTTAAGCAACTCCCTTTTGGCCTGTGCGTCCCTGCACCATACTCTTCAGCTTACTGGATGTACTGGTGCGACTTGTGGGACAGTGGCAGAAAACTCATCTAACATTAAATTTCCTCGAGTTGTGGGGGGGAATTAGTTATGATCTACTTAGTCTTAAGCCGTTTATTTGCTTTGGATAGAATACATCTGCTGTTGATCACACAATTCTATCTATAGCCTGCTCCCCATCCTGCAGCTAAATAAACATCTCATTTAGAGTGTTGCCTCCCCAGTAGAAGGAAAAACATTTAAAAATAAATAAATAAATAAATCCACATACAGGTATAAAAGAATGATACATGCATATTTTTGAGTGAACAGTGAGTACATAACCAGCTTCTGTGGGAAGAGGCAGCTGCCATTTTGCATACAGTCTTTCACTGGACAGGTTCTTAGAACTCTGCTTACTCCTGAGCTTAAGCTCATGTACTGCTTTATGCTTCTTCAATAGTTTGGGCATGAAGCTATACACACTACACACTTGGTTCTTTTTTTTTTTTTTTTAACGAGAACCCATTGTACAAATCTAGCTGCATGAAAGCACCTTATAGGAAACGACAAAGAGAGCACCTACCTGAAAATAATAATAAAAACCCTGCAAACCCAACAGTGATTTATTTCCTGCTTTTTTGTTCTTATTACAGAAAACAGTAATGATGATAAGAAATTGTGCCTGTTACTGTTCCAGTGGAGTTTCCCAGTAGTGTTCCAGACATACCATGATGCTCAGGTAGGACACCTCAATCTGTTAATTTCATTACAAGCTATAAAAAACAACTACAGAACATGCGTGAGACCAGCATTAAATAGCCCTTGGAGCCTGTTTATATGCCACACCTGAGCAAGTAGCAAGTAGCTTTTTTTGAACTGGTAAACTTGTTTTAGCAAGATAGGTAGCTCTCATCCTAACTTTTTAAAGAAGCTTCTATTGAAATGGAGATTTGATTTTAAAGCAACTTATTTTCTCTTTTTCTTGATCTTCCCCCCCTATTCTTGCCATGGTTACCTCTACTTTGATTCTATGCTGTATCTCTTGTGATAGCTTTCAGATGCTGGCAGATTTCCTTAACTTGCATTAGCTGTAACGATTACTTGGGTAAATATCCCTATTTTCTTCAGAAAACTCATTTGGATTAACTTAGTAATCAAACCTTCTGGGGCAGGTGGAAGTAATCTTTTATTTGAATGAGGGATTTTGGAGCAAAAGTAAGAAAGTGGGCTGATTGTTTTAAACAAACTACCTACTCACACCCACCCGACTGCTTGTATTTTCTTGGTGAAGCACCTGTGTCTCGTTATGTTTTGGACTTCCTTCTTATTCTGGGTACCTGTAGGGTACATGGTGTTCTACCCTTTAAGTAGGAAGGAGGTGCTATGCAGCAGCACTGCGTGTCTCTTGTTTATGGGAGCAGAGGCTAGAGTAAAGTCACAGGATGCAGGCAGCTAGATCCAACTTTGTGATCCTCCTAAGTGTTACTGGCCTGCTGAGTGAGTTAGAGGTACCTACAGTGAGGCATCTCTTTTAGGTGAGTGCTTGAATCCATAAGAAACACTTATGGCTGCAAATTCCCTTTTACCAAACTAGTTCTGTAATTTCTGAATTGTTAGGTTTGGTGTTTTTTTTTTTTTTTTTTTTTTCCTCCCCAACTGAGACCTGAGGACCCTATAAAGTGTAAGTAAGGCAGAGGATTGAATGATTATCAGAGGAAAACTTCTTTTGTGTTTTTTTAATTTTTTCCTTCAGGACAGCTATTTGGATATTCTAGTAATCCAACTGTGTGACTATATATATAGTGCCTGTACGTTTGCAGATTGTACAGTCTATCATACCCAAAGTGTAACAGAAACATGATAGATACTTATTTACCTTTTGAGTGATAAGGTTCTAAGACACGCGCGTTATGACTCTTGTTGCTGTGAATTCTAAAATTATTGAAAGGCCTCAGGAAAACAGTTGCTGGTTTTGTCTAGATATGGTAGAAAACAAACCAGACAAACCAACAAAGACAAGGCAGGCTCCTCACTTGAACAAGTGGAGTGGAACTCCTTCATATTTGCCTGGGCTCTTCTTTTTCCTATCGATTTTATTAAGTTGCGAATAAAACCATCTTGCATTCGGCAGCCTGTTTTCAACCAAGGTGTCTGCTGGCATATAGAGTGTGATGTGTTTCTAACAGGACAGCTTTAAATGGTGCTGTATGTGAAAGAACATCAACAACTGGGTCTTTAATGGTCTGCTGGCAGGTTAAAAATGGGTTCAGTAGATGTAGAGGGTGAGACTAGTCTTTAAAACTGAGGGTCTCTAGTGAAAACTTGTATATTTGGATGCAGGGATTCATAGCTATGCACAGGCTTTACTGAAACATGTTAATGTGAGCTTGCAAGAGCACTTCTGCAGGTGATGGGGGATGCCTGTCTGCTGCTAATAGAAACCCCTCTATATTAGTTTAATAAAGACATGGTTTGTAATTCTTCTTTCAAGAAACTTTAACATCCTTAGCCACATAACGAAGTGGAGCTGTAATGGTTTCTGGGAGTTGTGGATTTGGGTCCTTTGGCAGTTGAAGGCACTTCAGTTCATTTGATCTGATGCTTTAAGTCTAGGTTTTTCTAAAATAATTATCTGCACAAGCTGCGAGAGTGTATTAATGTGTATTTCCATCTGCTGCATAACTGAAAATTATTCCCTGAAACAAAGTCTGTCCTCTCAAAAGAGTTACCTTCATATTTTATGCCACTTCTTATTGATCTGTTTTCTCCTTCACCAGCTTCCCTGGAAACAGAAATATTTCAGGGCAGTGTCTGGGACAGGCAGTGGTACTACATGGGGTCCTGTTTGTATGCATATGTATGCTTACAAAATACACTAGGCCTGTTTGGTGTAACATTTGAGATTCTGTAAATATTTCTTTTAAGTACTTGTATAATGTTTTTGAAATAAATGTGGGGGATTTGGTTTGTTTGTTTGTTTTTAATGCTTTGGAGGTAGACATACAACTGGAGCTGTGGCTTGTGCTGGGGAGCTGGGTGGTGCTCATGGGGCTGGAGAGAGGAAAGGAATGAGTAGGTGGACCTGAAACAGTTATTCCTTGTTCATTGTGTTGTCATAGATGAGGGCACTTGGGTTGGAAAAGGAAGGAATGTTGTAAAGTGAGAGGAAATTCATAAATGTAATTTCTAAAGCTCTGTGAGTACCACTAGGTGTTAAGTGTGTGAGGGAGAGTGGTCCCCTTTAGGTGAGGTAGCAGCTGGTGAGGTTGGAGAAACAATATTGAGAGAAAAAGTCTTAAAGAAATCCCTACAAGCAAGAGTAGAGAGCACCTACTAAAGCAGCGCAGCTGTGGTCCTGTAGGTCTCTCACAGTGGTTTTTTTCATTGTGGAGACTATTCCTTGTGCTATATCTCACTGCTGGAGTATTTGTGGGAGACCCTTGAAGGGGTCTCATCATGCCCTGACCTTTCCATAATGAAGAAATTGAGGCTACACTGCCCACATTTGCAGCAAGTTCCCTGGACAGAGGAAGGCCCTAAAATGAGTTTTTTCATGCATCTTTCTCTATCTTCCGCCATACGGTGGCACTGGTTAGCTGACCAAGAGAGATGCTTCCCCTCTTGTACTCTAAGCTGGGTTCCTGCTATCTTATGGTGATACCCACAGAGTGCAGCTTCTGCCCACACAACTCCTCCACAGCTTGCTTGGAAACTTCAGGAGATAGACCGAATATTTATGGAATAATAGAAAACAACACATTGTTTCTCATTACATGTTACTTCGTAGCTCTGTAATCCTTAAGAGAAATTTCCAGCTTGGCTTTTCAATGCTATCAAATAAAATATTCATGGGCAAATTTTAACTTACAGGAACAAATGAGTGGCACAGAAAAGAAAAAAAAAACCAAAACCAATCAAAAACCAATTACTTGAAGAGGAAAATCTACACAAATGGTGAATTTTACAAATCTGCAAGAAACAGTGTTCTCTCCTTTCTGTGTGTGTGTGATTGAAGAGTAGCTGAAGAGCCATTAAGTCCCACTCTAAAAAGGAGGACCTAGAGGTGTGACTTTAGGCCTTTTCAAACATTTATGCCAACTCTGAGTGTTCAATGCTGTCTTCTTAACAAAACAGATGAAATTTAACAAAAATAAACACAAAATCTCTCTGGCTATATGGCATGACTTTTAGATACCAGTTTTCAAAACTGAATTAGCACTACTTCTAATGTCACAAATTACTTTTTTGACCTTTTATCTTCTGTTAGGTTAAAAAGAAATGTAGGCAAACACCACATGTAATGCACAAAGCTTCCAGATGTGTGTGCTTGTTTACTATCAATTCTGGTTTTTGGGTGCCCAAGTTAAAATGATTTGTATTGTTGTGAACTCTCTCCCAAAATCCCAGCTGAGGGCTGAGCATTGCTCAAGGCCCCTCTTTACCAATCTATGAGACCTTGCAGACCTTTGGCAGTGAAGAGCTGAAGGTCTAATTTGAAATGATTATGATAGGAATTGTGATAATCACCATGGAATACAAATAGGTCTGAAATGACCTGAGGCCCTGGATTACTTGCCCAGCGCTGAAAGCTGAGCAAATGGCAGTGGCAGACTGAGTGAGGCATCCTTTGGGGAAGGGTGTTTCTAAAATTAAGAGCCTTGTTTGATGGGCAAGTAGCTGTATGAGCGAGCATGTAATGCAAAGAAAATGCATGTAAAATAAGATAAATATATCTTAATGCATTTTAAAAGAACAAAACCAGTGTTGTCTGGGATTTTCCTGTGTGGTAACCCATAAGCTAGTGCTGTTGCACTGGCTGCATTCACTGTTGCCTTAAACCTTTGACAAATTTTAAAGGAATTATAACTTTAAAGCCTGATATATGTCCTTTACTGCTTTCCTATTTCTGTTAGGGAGAAATGTGAGCTGTTTCTTGCTGTCGTATGAGGATCATTTGCCTGATTAAAGTCCCTTTGACTATTAATTTGCTTGAGAGTGTGGCTGTGGATTCAGTGTCTGCCCCTGTCCTGCAGCACCTTGCAGTGCTGTTGCCTATTTTGGGGCAAGGCAATGGTGAAAGGCTTTGTTTTGGGGGTTAGTGCATTGAATGGATGAGTAAGAGAAGTGATAATTAAACAAGATGAAAAGATGGAGGAAGGCAGCAATAATGACTGATGACATGTCTCAAATTGACAATGGAGCATGGGGTGAAGATGAGTGATTTGAAGGTGAAGTGTAATTGATCTGTGTTGTGTCAGGTGATGGCACACAAATAATCAAAAAGGTAAATTTGGAACTTTTCAAATGTATTCTTGAAAAGCTAGTCATTATTTAGCTGTGGATATGACACTTTGAAATAGTTATTGGACCTGCTCTCTTCTCATTTAATGTTTTAATTTTAAAAAGTATTTTCAAGGAAGAGAATAACACAAAACATTGATTAATTGGGCCTCTCTAACCAAGAGCAAAGAAAGCTCTGTAAGCCTCAAAGTTGCTGGTCGTGCCATGCAGAAAGGCCTCAGTTGTCTCCGAGGAGGTTTTTGAGGATGCAATGAAAAATGGAAGAAAAAACCCAAGAGATGGTCACTTGCCTAAAACTAACTGGTAATTAAAACATCTTAGTTATTTTATTTCTGCTGCCTAAAACTTAAGGAGAAATTCTTTAAAACTTTGTCAAAAGCTGAGCATTGACAAAATCTGAACTTGTAGCAGTGCTGTAAATGTGGTAGACAGCATACTTGAAATAAACCAGCAGCCTTAAAGCTCACAGTTCTATGGATTGTATCCATTCCCTTGGTTTTTTTCCCTTGGCACGATGATTTGCATTTTTCTCTTTAATTTCAAAGTAAAACTATAAATAGGAGTTGGGAACTGTGTGGATGTGGTGATTGAAACGGGTTTGTTTGCTGTTCTCACTCACTTGCCTTATAAAGGAGGTTTAAGCTTAAATTAAGAGCTAATGATCGAGCATTTTGTCAACCCATGTCCTTCATCTGTTTCCAATGTGTTGGCCCCATCATCTTGCTGTGTGAGATATCATAGATTTTGGTAGGGCTGGGTCAAGCCCTGTGTATGGAGCTTTCAAATTTTGCCACAAACACAAATATGATAGACTCAAAATAAACTTATTTCTTCAGAATGACTTCTTGGAATCCCTAAATGTTTACATTAATTTTTGGGTTTTTGCTTAGGAACAAAGAACAAAACCTGTATTCTTTTGGAGGACGTAATAAGAGTTATACCTTGACATAGGTTCTGCTGATCAGAGGAGATAGCACACATTCATATAAATAAAGGATGCAAAAAGCAATAAAAATTTTCTAAGACTGCTAAAAATATGATTTATAGTCAGGACCCAGTTATAAATCCTATCAACACTTACTATAGTTATACTTGCATGTTGCATTGTTGAAAGAAAGGTTAGCAAACGAATTAGGTATGTGACATTTAATTTCTATGGTTACTTACACAAGTTGCAACTAGCTTGAAAAATGCCAGTATTGTTAGTAAAAGTAGTAACAGAATAGTGATGTATGTTAATAGTCATAAGGGTATCTGCTGTCTAAAATTAAGTTGTCAACTGTGTTTTGGGACTGGAAATGCATCCTATGAAATTTTTATTAGGGTAATGCCAGCTGTAGGATTCAAAGTAGCAGATGAAAGGAGAATATTTCAGCTCATGGTGGAGGGCAGTGGCTCCTTAGCTGATATCAGTTCTGTGATTCAGCTTCTACCTTTTGAATTTATCTCACTTAACTTTGTACTGTGTATTTGGGCCCTAAGCTTTTTTCAATTGCTGCCCTGTCTGAAGAGCATCCCAAACCCCCAAATTTAACCTTTATAGGTTATTTGTAATGCTTTGTGTAGTGGGTGTAAAGAGCGTTTAAAGGAAAACCAGGAGTTTCTCATTGGTATGCTCTGACTTATAACTCTGTGTCACTGGACTATCTTTATCAACAATTCTTAGCGTATTATTCCCAGGATGGTTGATACTCTATCCCTCTGCCTTTGGCTTGAGAAGTTACTCCCTAATTCTGGAAAAAACCCACTTATTAAATATTTTTTAATTGTAACTGCTGTTTTCAAGATAATAAAATAATTGTGGGGGTGCAGGCATGTATAAACCCACAAACTCAGGGCAGCAGTATCAGTGTATTGTGTTAGCTATGCACTCTTGTTTACTTAATCTTCTCAAAGATTTTCTTTTTTTTTCTTTTTCCCATTCTAAGCAGTTGTTGGGTAGTCTCTACCTGCAAAATCCTCAAACAGATGTAATTCAGCCCCATGATTGACAAATGAGCTGTCATCTGGAAGCCTCTTTTATTTTCTTCCTGAACGAAGCTTTGGTTTGATACTTTCACTCTTGAGAGGAGTAGTTGTAGAAGTATGCTAATAAAAACTTTATCTTGAGTTATCAAAAGCTCATGCCATGTGGGCCCATCTCCTGGTTGTGTACTTTATAACCTGGCTGTTACCATTACCCATTCACATCACCCACGTGTGCATGTGAGCTTCCTTCCAGGAGTGACACTGTGAGCTTTGGGTTTTGTGGACAAGTGTGCAAAAGAAAATGTAAAAAAAAAAAATCCAAGTTACCTCTGTAGTCTTGCCTTGCGGTTATATATTGTGTTAGAGGCTTTAATTGCACAGCTGCAAAATGTTTTTCACTGCACTATAACCAGCATTTTCTGAAACCTTAGTTGTATGAGTTTTAGCTCTTCTTTGAGCTGTTTTATTTTCTGCAGACTGTGCCGGAGCTATGATGCCTGCCTGGCAGTGGCATGTGGTCAGCTGTACTTGCATACCAATTTCTGCATATAACAGTGGTACAGTGCAAGATGTTGATAGGCACCAGCAAATACACAGCCTCTAAGGAGGCTCTGCAGATAAAATGATGCAAACAAAATCATCTACTCTCTGCTTTGTGCTTTGAAAAGGAGTTTGGCTTGCCATGCCACAAGATTTTGAAGCTAGGGCTGATTTTTTTTTGACCCTGGGAAGGGTCCGTGAGGTTGTGAGCCTCTCGCCTTGAGTGGCTGAGCTGGAATAAAACTGAATTTCTTGGCTGACTCTGCAAGGCTTGAGGATTGTTGGCCTCTGCAGTGGGATCCCTGGCCAGGGCTGGCCCTGAACACTAGTGGCTCCTGTGCCTGCCTTACATGCAGGAAGGAATATGCTTTTGCAGATTGCAGTACAGTACTGCTAAGGATGTATTTGTGATAATTTGGGGTCTCTGTTCATCAACTGCCTTTTACTGCTTCCTGGAGGGGATTCCTCTTCTGTGATCAGAGAACTGGTGATGGTACTTCCTAGTCTAACCCTTGTAACTTGTCAGGATACATGCTGCCATCCTGAAATGCTTGATGGAAGCTGGGGGCTGGTGGGAGCCTGCTTGTGTGTCCCCCAACTTGTGTTGCTGATTGCAGCAGGATGGGGCAAGCTGTGTGCCTGGTGATGCTGGTTTTGGCTGGGATAAGAGTTCCATCTCAACGCTGAGCAAGTGCCAGAGCAAAAGCTTGCACAGATTTATTCTTGTTCAGGGAAATGTACAAATCTTGGTTACAAAATTAGGAGCACAAATTAGGAGTTTGAGAGAAGGGAAACGAAGTATTAGTGCACACACTTGCATCATAACTGTGCCTCCACACTGAGTAAATTACAGATACGCTTCCTCAGCTCTCCTGTTCCCCACAGACTTTCCTGTACTAAATGTAAATGTGCATGTCATTTCTGTTGCCTGAGTTAGATGGCGTGAAACCTGCCCTAAATAAGACTGTGAAGGAAAACTTCAGTTGTGATTTGTTGTTGTGATGAGCTTCACTGTATACCATCATTTAACTCAGTTATTACAATTAAGTTTGCTTTAGATTCTTTGTTTGGCTTTAATTGGTTATTTTATTGAGTTGATGTACTGAAGTGGTGTTCCTAAGTATGGAATTTCAATGTTCCTGGTTTTGCCAACCTGCTAAAAAAGCTTAAACAGGTGTCTTGATTTCTGAGAGCTTCAGAAATGCAAGAAATGCCTTTTTTTTTTTAAAAATTTCATGATAAAACACTCGAGATATTAGCAAGTAAACCAATGGCCTGATAATTATAGTACAGGTTGACAGGCAAACATTTTGTAAACTATTCCTCACTTGCTGTAAAGGAGGTGCTTTCTGCTTTGCTGGTCCAGACTCTTCTCTTTTGCATAGACTCTTCTTAGGGAGGGCTATTGCTTTTACAATAGCAAAATTTTCATGTAAATTTCTTTTTCAGTGTAAATACATTATTTCCACAAATCCAGTGCTGATTCAGTTGCAAATGTTTTTGTATTTAGAGGAAGCTTTTTCTGTGTTACAGGTAGACAATAGCCTTTCTCATGGATCACAGACCTGATATAAACTGATTATATAGGCAAAATCTGTATTTAACTGTTGCCATCTTCGTGATTTCTGGTCTCCAATCTTTGTTGTCTCTGGATCACGGCAAACAGATGGTGTTCAAGTTTTATTTGAATATCTGACTACATTGGAAGTGAGGCAAAATGAATTCAGCCATCACTAATAAGAATAATGCCAAACCCTCAGGAAGTTTCTTTCCTCCCCTGCTTTTCCATAGTCTTGTTTATAATTTACTTTGTTACACAATCGTGTTTCATCTGAATGGTTTAACCAATGGCTTTGGAAATGCCCCTGTAATTTTTTTTTTTTGAGCTGAATCATTATAATCATGGTTACTGTGCACACAAGTGTCCCTTTAGATCTGTCCATCTTGTTAGTACATACAGAAATTGGATTTAATGCAGAAAAACACATCACCGTAAAATAGAGTTACTGTTCTGGCTAGGTAAATGCAGCTTTTTAATTTTATTTAGAGTTTAAGCCCAACCAGTTGTGTATTAGTAACGGTTCTCCTTGCAGCAGTAACCAGCAACAACCACCAGACACTGAGCTTTATATTTAATTTAATTTTTGGAAAAATCGTTTAGCAATTAATGCTAATAGCTGGCTGATACTTGCATGGCATCCAAGTTCAGCTGTTCATTTGCCTTTCACAGAGCAGACTTGCAAACAAGATCTGGCACCTGAACAGGCCTGTGCTAGACTGAAATTATTCATGTGTAGTTGGATAAGTAAACAAATAAGGAATTTGGAGACTTTTTAGATTATTGAACTTTTTTTCACTTTTTTCACATCTGCCTTTTTAACTTGGAGTCGCCCGGGATGGTCTTGAAACTAAGCTTTCAGGCTTAAAAGATCATTTATTTCTAGGATAGGTTACTGGTACTTGAAATAAACCAACGGGATTTAATAAAACCAGAATGGCCTCAAAAGGGAGAAACTATTCTTTGGTGTGAAGGACGTGTCTAAGTTCTCTACGCTTTGCTATCATGTTGATACTCCTTCAGAATCGAGCTGTATAGCACTGATGGCTCAGTTCTGCTCTTCAGTGAAATATTATTTCCTTGAATTATCCCTTTGATGTTTCAAAGTCCCAGAAAAGGTGTGTTAGCACTTAAAAGGGAAGGAACGCCTTTGCAAGGGTGACACGAGGTGAAAAGGGGAAGTGGCGGTACATGGGCTGTGCCAGCTCCTGAGCTGCAGAGCATAGAAAATGCTCAAAATATCAGATGTGTAAGTTGAAATTGCCTCAAGGCAGCTTAATCTTATATGGGAGGAATTGGCATAGTGCATAAACCAAGCAGAAACGGGCCTTGGCAGCGGCAGAGGAGCAGCAGCGTCTCTGGGACAAGCTGTTCCGAACAGTTTATCGCTCGTGTGAGCTCACGCTTGCTGCCTTGCTGACCTGGGGAACGCGTCTCCCGGATTGATCCCGGCCTGATACCGCCTTCGGCAGAGCCATCCTGTGCTCTGTTGGAAACTGAGCCCGCCTTTCAGGGAAATCCTCGATGCCTGCTTTTTGCCTGGGCTTTGTGGTGGTAGTGAGGGCTGCAGCACCACTCCTGGTGTGGTGCAGGCAGATGGCAGCAGTCGTGATAGGGCTGGAAGGGTGAAGTTTAATGAAAGTAATGCTTTCTCAAATATAGGTCATCTCTCGCTTTTTGTCTCTTTCTGCCCCCTCCTCCCCCCACTCCAAATTGGGATGGGGCAAGCAGGTTTTGCAGTAGTCTGCGCATCCCAGTGTTCAAATCCACTTGGGCAGTTTGGCGCCTCAGGACTCATTTGTGATTGCTTCATGCTGGGACATTGCAGTGGGGTTATTTGGGGGAGAATTAAAAGCTTTTTTGTTGCTGTTTTGGATGGTTTTTGGCACTGACAAAACCTGTAGCTCTTGCAAAACGTTCAGCATCCCTGAACTTAAATACTATCGTAGCATCAGACCTCACTGGATTTTGGCTTGAGCCTTGCATCCGGAAGTATTAAAACGCTTGTGTTAGACAGGAATGTTACCCTTGATATAAATTTCCATATAAAAACCTCTACTTGTCGTTTCTCCATATATTCCCCCTGTTTGTCTCACCCTTATTTCTTTTTATTGCTATTTCTGCTTGGCAAACACCACTGCTATCCTAGCTGTGTGTCAGCATTCAAGGGAGCTTCTGCACAGCAATGAGGTTTTAAAAATAAAAAACCTAAATTTCATGTGGGCTTCCTATGGGCTCTGTGGGGCTGTTTCCCCCTTTACCTATGCCTGGTAAATGTGGAGGGAAATGTGTGAGCAGTGGGATAGGGCTCTGAGTGTGGGGTGACATTTGGGGGACCCCATGGACCTTTCCCAGTGCCTAGGTGGCCACAGCTGTGGCTTTTCCTTTGCAGTGGGGCACCCTGTTCCTGCCTGGTCTCCCCTGTGCTCTCCTGGTCCTGCTGTTGTGGGCAGGATGGCATTTACACCTTGAAAACCTCCTCAGTTCTGCACTGGCAAAGGGCTGTGTGGTTGTTGGCTCCAGACTCGGTGCTTCAGGGCATGATTTCAACCATGTCTATGGAGACCAATTTTCAACATCAAAACAAACCAGTGTAAGTGGAATTTATATTACCTTTTAAAAACACAAGTCAACAGAGCTGAGGACTCTGCTTCGAGGAAGCCTCTTGGGTTTGTTCAGGGAATTACTACAAATATTTTACATCCTTTTTGAGACTCCAGGCAACCTCAGGAAGCGTCTGCTGAGGACAACTGTTGAAATACCCCAGGCTACATAGCTGATAGGGGGACTTTTTTGGGGCTGGTGGTATGAGGAAAGCACACCGTGTACCCCCTGTCCCCAAATATCCTATGCTGTTTGCAAGTACTGTCTAGTTTTCAGACCAAGGCTAATCTTTCTAAACATTTAGATACTATTTTTCTCCCAAATGCCCAGTGTTTTCAGCTTGGGTGATGGTGGTCAAGAGCAATCAGAGCAAAAGCCTTGATCCCAAATGTCCTGAGTGCGTGCAAATTTGGGTAAGCCCAAAGGTAAAGAAATACTCTAACACCCAGGGATGGATAATATCGTTGCAGCGATGTCACAGCAGTGAAAGGACTGAATTCTTATAAGGCTGTGGTGGAGGATGCATTGGGATGCTGCCCAAAGCTCATTGAAGAGGCAGCTTAAAGATGGGTGAGAGTGGGCTGAGGGTGCTCCAATGCCCTCCAAAATGTGCTTTGAGCACTTGGTGTTTAGACTGAATATTTTGGAAACTTGATAATAGGTGCTTAAAGCCAGACTCTGGAAATTTTACAGATGTGTTTTTGTTTTTTCCCCAAGGTGACTAGATCTCATGCCATTTTCCACAGTACAGGGAATAGAAAGACCTACCAAGGTACTAGATCTAATATTTGAAAATAGCCTGGTTTAGGGATTCTGGCTAGGTACAAGCACCAAATTATGTCAAGATGAATAGTGACTTAAATGCTAATTTTATGTCAGGAGGAGGCTGTGCCAACAAGCTGCCAGTGGAGAGATCTGTTTTAATTATCTTGGTACCTTGCAGGCAGGTGTATTTGAGTGGAATGTTGGCACTGTCTGGATGCTCATTTCTTAACATATCAGCACTGCATGTGTGTGTTGTATATCTGTAACATGTTTGTGAGCATTATCTTTTAGGAGAGTTTTATTTTCATTTTTGCCATGATGTGAATGTGGTGCCTCCCTAGCTTTTCTTTACACTTGTATGCAAACAGCCTTTGTGGAAAGTGTAAGTTGAGGCTTCACAAGAAAGTCACTGTGGCCTCTTAATTTCTGCCAACTCTAGAAATGGGGGGGGCGGAATTCTTAAACCGAGCAAGGAAACATGTTCCTGAAAAATATTTACTTGTGATGGAGCGGGGCAGCTTTCAACCTGGTATGATGGAAATTGTAACATCCAGCAATTCTGTACTGTATAGCATGAGGAAAAAAGAGTGGTTGGGTAGGGGGCAGCTTCCTGATAAAAGCCAGCTTACTTAGAGGTGGAGTGGGCTCTCAAAATGTGATGCCCTTGCAAAGGTTTCACTGTAGGTTCACTCTGTTTCCCGGCACTAGTGAGGAAAATGGTGCATGAGTCCAGCTTTCAGTAAGACGTGCACATATCAGCTTGATCTGCTTTGTTTGCAGAAAGCAGAAGAAACTGTGACCTTTTGTGATGTATTAGAAGAAACTACTGCTTGATTGTCCATGAAATTTTAGCGTGTTATTGGAGTTGTTCGCTATATAATTTCAGTCTTCCCTCTTTAGCATAACAGCAAAGGCAGAAATCTTCTGACCCCATTAAAGTTTCATGTTACTATTTTGATGCTCGTGATTGGTTTTTTTAGTACAAAATCACCAGCCTCACAGAGAGCGAATGGCATGTTGCTTCATGTTTGCTACTGCCTACCTACCTTTGCCAGTTTTTAAAGCTCTCATGAAATGAAACAGTACTAAATACTGGGGGATAGTCTTTAGACTGACCTTGAGTTGTGAAATTATCTAGAACCTGGGTCATTATGGGAAGAGAAGCAGCAGATGCAAACTTTGGCATCAGGCTTTGAATCATTTCAAAGATCAATTCACATCTAATAAGTGTTTAGAAATAGCTTTCCTAGAAATGCCATTATTTTCAATGATCTAGTTTCTGCTACCTTCCCCCAGGCAGTGCCTTTATACCAGGCAGAAGTTACATTTTTCTCTCTGGAACCTGATTTTTTTTTTTTTCTTGGCAAGTGTTTGCTGTTCATAGAGTTTGCTTTAATGCTTTTGTGACCACTGCTGAGCTGGGGTGTGACAGATGATCACCAAACCCAGTACCAGCAGCTGACCACAGACTAACTAGGGCAACCACACAAAGTCACTAATGCAAATGATGGATGCAGCATTAAAATGCTTTGTGCAGGCTACCCCCCTTTTCCTTTTTGGTGTGCTTTCTGGAGCTGTGATTTCCTTTGAATGATCTGTCATAACCTTGACACTATTCTTCTGGGAGGTGAGGGTAAGTTCAGAGACCTTCACTGTTCAAATGAAGCTGAGCTAACTTTTCCCCCACGTGCATTTCTATACATTCATCCCCTTTGGTTTTATTTGGCACTCTTCTGAATATTCAGAGCACTGCAAAGGCCCTGTTTTCAAGAGGATGCTAATCTTTACATGAATAACTGTGTATCACTTTGCCATTCCTCCCTCTGCTAGCCACTTCTTACTTCGAGGTCCTCTGATATCTTGCTTGTAAGAAAACTCTGGCATGGTGGTATTGCCAAATTCCCCATCCAGAACAAGATGGAAAGCTTCACTTCATTTTTCTGCCACGACATTATCTTTGCTGCTCGTTCCCCTAATGTGTGGGTCATGCCTTGGCCCCATCAGCCTCCTGGGAGGTTGCTTCTGCTGTGATTGGAAGAGGCTTCATTTGCTAGTCCAGGCATTTGCGAGTTGCTCCTTTGGCCTGCCTTGTTTGTTTTTACGTGTGACCTTCCAGATCTCAGGAACACTTCTATTTTCCTCATTCGTATACAACCTCAGCTTCTCAGAGGATGACTTATTGATTTTAATAATGCCTTTTACCCTGCTGTTTTGGTATGTTGGCTTCCCCTCTGCAGCCCTTACTCTGAGCTTCCAAAATCTGTTTGTTTTCCTAGTTTCCATGCCGCCTGCAAGAATTTCGCTCTTTTGACTTCCCACTTGGGTGTTTGTTGTATATATTCTGTATAGGAAACATTCCTATATATTGCACATAGATACTCCAGAAACACTCAAAGTGCAAGAAGAAAATGTGACCCTCAAGAGGAGGTGGTCACAGGTTCAGAAGTTTCTGGAGTGGTATCAGTAGGATTTAGACCTTGGGGTGTCAGTGTAACTTTCATGATTGTGGTTTCAGATTTTAACAGCATAAATATGTTACTTTTGTCAACCCAGATTGCAGGCTGCTAAATTTGAAAACCTTTCTGTATGTCTGTTTGGGTGTACAGATGGGGGTGGTGCATGCCTTTGCATGGGGAGTTTTTGTAGAACAGAACTCCAGAAGGTTTAGGGGGTATCTTCTTAGGAGAAGGGTGGAAGAATGTTTCATTAAAGCTATGTAATAAAGGGCAGCAGAATGTGTGTTTGCAGGGCAGGAGCTGCTGAAGTACTCAGCTGAGAACTGCACCTTTCACTTTCAATGCTCTGATCTGAAGTGTGTTAGTGGGAATGTTTCCTGTGTTTGAATACATACTGTGTGATTATGTAGAAATTACATTTCTTAAATGTGATATAATATTTTTGTAAGTTATTCGGACACTTTTCTAGGAGGAAGCAGAGATATAGAGCGCTCCTGTCCCTTTTGGGACTGTTGGGATTCTGGATCAGAAAGCTAATTGATTTCTTCCAAGTGAGAGCAGGAATAGCATGTGACTGACACAGCATGACTGTGTTTACAAA